>JAATLQ010036916.1:0-14464 GCA_013421005.1 Heliconius erato x Heliconius himera | reverse complement strand
CTCTAAGGGGCCTCTACGTGTTGGACCTGTGTCCCCACGCAAGCCTTCCAAAGGACCGGGTTCTTTTGAACCCGTGAATTATAAACGAGAAACATAATAATAATAATAATAGTTACATTTTAAGATTAAAGATACTTGTGGCTAATGTGTATATCATTCCTGTCGGTTATAATATTTTTTTATTTATTTCCTAGTTTTGATTTTTACATCCAATGTTATATTTTACTCAACCGGATCGTTGAAATGGCAGAAGTAATTTAAATAGAATAGCTGAAACTTCATTTTACAACTACGGGGTGTAGCCAGATAAGCAGCAACTTCGTCAATACAGTATATATATTTATAATATTTATATATTATTTACAGGTTATATAAAACATGATCTTACCCACCAACACCGAATAATTTTTGACAAAAGTTGGGCTTGGATGAGAAACAGTGCGCTGCCGACAGCAGCTTCGTAGTCGCTACAATAACGCCTCCGCAAAACGTTGTGTAAATACGAGACGATTTTATCAACACCTTGAATGCTACCTAAACATATTGTTTTATTGTAAAATTACATAAAAGTGACGTAATTTTCTGGTTAATGCTTTAAAAATTATCCAAATACAAACATATTCTAGCTAAACATTGGATAGTATCTACTTCTATTGTTAATGTTAAAACTGTTACTATAGGTATAGATGATAATCTTAATGACAATATAATTTCTTATAGCCTATTAGAAATTATTCTTCTCTAACTCTCACAGTCCCATGGACAATATGAAATGTTTTACGTAGCTTCAAATATAAAGTTGCAGTTTTTCTAGATCATCTTTAATTGTAAGAGAAGAAAATTAAAAAAAAAAAATATGCATTTAAAGTTAAACGTAAGTAAGCCAATGTATCTGAATTTAAATTTATAGAATCTAAATATGTATCAACTAGTGAAACATATAAAATATAATTTTTGTTATGTATCCATAATGTTATACTACCTGATAAGGGACATCTCCAAGTTGAGCTGGTCTTCCGTTCACAACTCGAGGTACGTAGTCATTATGTATTGATTTATTGTACGATTCTATTAATGGTATACTTAAAATATTTATAAAAAGGTAGACGAAGTAAAATTTTGTAACAAGCATCACCAATGATTGACAGTGAACTAAATTGTCAAACTTATCTGACAAATTTTAAGAAGAATATATATTATAAGTACCGTTTAGACAACTTTTAGGACAAAATAAATGTATACTCTATTCCTAGCGGTATTCATAGCGCCAAACGTTACGATCTCTGCATACTTCTTTTGCTTCGTCCATTACCATCAACCCTTCATACACCCTACCCATACCCTTCCGGGAGGTCCTCATGATTTTCACATGACGTTCCTCCCGTATATTTGATATTGTATTTTCGAAGGTCAACCAAGGTCTCGCCCTAACTCTCTTACAACTAACTTTTTTTTTCATAAATCTTATACTCATTCGTTCGACGTATCCAAACTAACTGAGAAACAACCAACCTTCTTTTTCATTCTGTGTATCTTATCAGCTTAGCTTCATATATACTACAAAGAGATCGCATCTCCACAGCATTCATCTTTCTTTCAAAAGAGAAAAGGAATTGTTTCTTTTATCATAAGCTTGTCCGTACAACCTGAATATTTACTAGATACTTAACTACTTCACTAAGTACTAGCTTTAAATAAGTCGCTATATTATTTTTAGAAATATTCTTCCAAATCGTTGAAGAGTTGCGTCTCTTAACATCATCAGAACAGCAATGTCATCAGATGATCTTATTAGTAGGTTACTGACTGTTATTCATGTATAATATTTAAATGTTTTTTACTTACAGGTGTGTCTTGTATTAGTAAATGCTCGAATAACTTTTTAAGAATATAAAACCAAATGAAAATAACAAAAAATATATTTTTATTATTATTAGAACGTAAAATAATTTAAGTTCTAAATTAATAGAAGTACTGTTATCACTTTCAATATATTTGTAATATGAAGATACTCTAACAAAATATCCACCAGCTCGAGAACGATGACCACTGACTATCCCGACTAGAATGCCTTTGCCTCCTTGCTCATTTGGGTCGTTTGTGTTTGTACATACTAATGGCCCTCCAGAATTACCCTGGAAGTAAAAGTGGATATTTTATTATAGTGCTTGACAGAATATAGAAAGTGAAATTTGAGTATAAGTTTTGTTGGATATATATTCTATGTTTATTTTTATATGCTTTTTTTCTCTTGTATAATAGCTTTCTATCATATAAGATTTTAAGGTTTTAAATACTTTCTTTAGGATATTTTTTTTTGGTTATTATAATTTTATATTATTGTAAAATGTTAATTTATTTAAATAAAACTTGGATTATATTTATAATAGTACCAACGATTAGTAATATATTTGGCTCGATTCCCACTCTTTAGTTCCTTTTTGTGGAATTAAGACAAACCTCGATGTTAGGTCCTGCCACTCAACACGCAATAAATCTTGAAAATTTTGCGGGAAGCAAGAAAGAAGACACTAGATTTACTCTACCTACACTACCTAAAATAAAATAAAAAAAGAATATATAAGTAGATAATTGATTGAAGACATACTTTACGGAAATCAGTTACATCGGTAGAAGTGCAAACAAATTTATTCATATTTGTTTTATGCTTCCGGCTGCATCTTTTCATCGGCAAAACCGTCAATTCAGCGAGAGTAAGCTCTGATTTCTCCTACAAATGTATCAGACAGTTACCCAAGCGTATTTCAAACGATGCTATGTAGATATTAAGCAATACGATAATTTTTGCTTCACATTTTTCAATATCATAATCAACGCTTAGTAGTGTTGGTATATGTTAAACGATATAGATTTAAGTTTAAGTATATAGTTTAAGATTAACTAGGCCAACAAAATATAATGTTAATATATAAGCGAACGAAGACTGTAGAACGTAGTCATATATTATTAAATTAACTTAGGTATATGTGGAGTTCGTTTAGGTGGCCGAATCTGCATTGAAGAGATAAAATGGCACCCAAAGACCACCTGGCTTCTCCCCTTCCTATGCCCATAGTCATATAAAAAGGATGAGGACCCCCGGAGGCAATTTATGAAGAGGTTGATGATAGTGGACGACGCCGAAGAAGAATGCAAAGCCTACAATAGCCATGTAAACATTGTTGGCTTCTTTCCCTCAAGCTTACTTGTAAGGGGTAAAGCGTAAAACTAAGCGAGTAACTTGGCTATAAGGGCGGTTTCGGCAGGGCCAGACTTCTTTTCCACAACTTTATGTCGAAATCTTGAGAACTATCTCCATATTCGGTGCCCCCAAGTGTTTAATAAAAATTTAAAATCTTACCTTCTTAGAGGATCGACCAAAGCCCGCTAGTAGACACTCTCCTCTATAGTCTATGTGCTCACTCGCGTAAGGAATGTAATTGACGAAATTGTTATAAATGAAAGGTTTAACGGTAAACTGAAAATAATAAGAAAACAATGCTGTATTTTAAGTACATTGGTTGGATTTTAAGTACAAGTAGTTTAAATTATAGACTTTTTTAGAAATGTCATGGCTCAATCTTGATCTTTCAAGCTTATTAACCGAAATATCGCCAAAATACTTATTTTGAAAAATGCGTAAGCGCAATCGAATTCGAAAGGAAAGCGAATAACGAAGTGTCTCGACATTAGGTTTTCTCTGTCTACCCTGCTATGCTACAAATATAGTAAGCTATTATATTTATTAGCTCCTCGCAACTGATATGAAAAAATACCACATTTTACTGCTTAGAGTTGTTTAAAATAAAACATTAATGTATATATTTACTAATATTGCAATATCATCCTTAGGAAATTTGTATGTTGACGGATATTTGACATTATTTAATTTTCTCCATTGTCCATGTTTGTCGTTGTCCAACTTCTTTGGAGATCCACGGTTTTTTAAATTCCCAGCTACAGCGTATTTATTTGTTAGCGATTTTGGGCTTCTAAAAATTTAAGACGTAGTTAAAACGAGTAAAAAAATCAAGGCATGTACATAAATTTCTCAAACCGCTTCTTCTTCCTCCTGCCATTAATCCCGGCGTATGTTGCCAAGGTATGCCTTCCTGCTTAATGTACTCCACTTTGCACGATCTGTAACACCCTTGCCCACTTGTCGCATGTAGGGCCATGTGCCTGCGCGTCGTTTTGCGGCTACTAGCGTACCCAGTCTCATGGTATTTCCTTTAAATTTTGTAGCGGATAGCAGTTTTTCAATGGATAATTAAAATAATAAGGAGAAAGTGAGGGACAAAGTGTTTTAACACTAGGTTTCTCCCGCCTACCCTGCTATATGCGGAATACAGCGAAAAAATAAATAAAATAATAAATAACGAATAAACGAAAGAATGAAGCTGAAAACTATACATTTTAAAATTAAATGTATAATATACATATATCATATTCATAATACTTATTTATCAGCTTCACGCTGTGTCCCGCACAAAGCAGGGTAGGCAGAGGGAACCTAGTGTTAAGATACTCCGTTCCCCACTTTCTGCCGAATTCTGGAGGCATTGCGTGTTGAGATAATACTTACTATTAATTTATTATCAATTTGACTGGGCCTATATATATATATTCCAGTTTATTTGTTTCCAAACAACGATATTATATTATGTTATGTGAGAGACGCCAGTTATATAATTTTACAAGCAGGCCAGTAAAATTTCAGAAGTAATTTAAATAAAATAGTTAGGACCTCAACCTTGAGACCTTGAGATGACCACGGCATGGAATCTTATAATTTTATAATATTTGCTACTTACATTTTATAATATTTGTATATTATATAAAGGTAATATGAAACATGAACTTACCCAACAATATTGAATAGGTTTTGACAAAAGCTGCGTTTCTGACAGAAACACTGTGCTGCTGAGAGCAGCTTCGCAGGCGCTATAATGACGCCTCCGCAAAACGTGTGATATATACCAGATTTTCCCTTCGACTTAAATGCGATCTAAACATAGTGTATTATTGTCCTAAACAGATTGTACATTTTATTCATGTATTTATAAATATGATGTAATTTTCTGTAATTTATTTATTTTAATATTTCTAGTACAATATTGCTGCTTTTATTCGTAATAGTAAAATTGTTACAGTAGGTCATATGATAATCTTTAGGGGGCAGGAGAAGGCGTTATGCGCATCTCCAACTCTACCTAGCCTGGAGGAGTTACTGAGGGAGCATCACGGTGATCCTTCTGCAAGACATAGAAGCTGCCGGTGCCTTAGAAGAAACTCCAGCCGAAAAAACAAAAAGGTATATGATGATTTTATTGACAATAGAACTTCTTATTGTCTTCTAATAATTTTCTATTATTTTCCCATGGACGACATTAAGCGTGAAAGCATGAAGATTCAATTAAGAGAAACCAAGGTACGATATAGACTTTTTTTATATGGAAAATGACAAGGCAAACGAGCGTATGGATCTCCACTGCTAAGTTGTATCCCGCCTGGAAACACAGCCACAGGTAGGCTATTCCACAGTTGCATGGCGCGTGGAAGGAAGTATGGATGGTATTTAATTTTGGGACGTACTGTGCGGTTAGAGAATTCGGCGGCAGGCAACAGGTAAAACCGCTCCCCAGAATGCTCCCCATGATAAAATGCGGTAGAGAACACACAGTGAGGAGACGGCACTACGCAAAGCCAAAGTGTCTAGCCGTTGTATAAGATCAAATGGATACTGGAGTGAACCAGCCCAGAGATGAGAACAGTACTCCACATGAAGCCGAACCTAGGCTTTATATATGACCAGTCGGTGTTTTGGCGTGAAGTACTGTCACACTCGGCCGATGACCAGTTTATTTGAGGTCCACTTGGTCTTGCTTTCCGGATGATCGCAATACCGGCAGTTGTTCGAAACACTAAGGCCCAATGTGCTATACTGTGCGCCGCTATAAGGAGAGTGTCTTGAGATACTAGTGACACGACAAAAGGAGTTTTTTAATTATTCTTTATAATGTGTTAGAGGACGACTATAAATAAATTATGTAGAAAAGCACTAAGTGGCACAAGGGGGACTGTAAGCATGACTGGCTGTGGGCTCGATCCGCATTCGAGGAAATGAAATATTTATTTAAATGTATATTTTCATATCTTCGCTTACTTACGGGAAGTGGAACGGAGTTTTTTTCATTATAAATAAATAATTATAAGCTCACCGTGTGGCTTATCAATTAGTGAAGCATATAAATTATAATTTGGTTGTCGTAAAGTATAACCTGATAAGGAACATCTCCAAGTTGAGCTGGTCTTCCGTTCACAACTGGGGGGACGTAGTCATTATGTACTGATTTGTTGGAGGATTCTATTAATGGCATATGTAAAATATTTAGAAAAAGGTACATGAAGTAAAATTTAGTAGCAAGCATCACCAATGATTGACAATGAACTAAAATGTCAAACCTCTCTGATAATTTTTAAGAAGAATGACTAAGTATAAAAGACTTTAAGATAAAAATAAATCAATATAATATTATATATATACAAAAATATTATTATTTACATTTTTTTATATTATACCGTAATACGAATTGTAAATGACAAAAAAATCTGTTGCATAATTTAATAAATATTCTGGATATGTATAAATATGACAATAAAGTTGTAATAAGTCATTTGTTCCTCTTTTCTTTTGATGAATACATTTTAAATCACTTTTGTATGGAATATGTATAATAAATATAATCACAACCAAATTAATTTGACTGATAACTTATGAAATATTTTCTTTCTATATATACTTTTTTATTGCCCTTATTAGATATATGCGCTGAAGAAAATAACCTACTATTAATGGTTGATGATTCTTCAGATGTATTTAACTTTAGTGTAAGTATCTCATACAATGTAAGGTCTCATTAAAAGTAGATATAATAAGCCCTTAATGATTTTATTTTAGAATATTTTAGAAGAAAATAAGAAATTTGAAGCGTATATTGACATATGTCCATTAAAAATATTAGGTGGTTCTGATGCTGCAATATCAGACATACCATATCAAGTAAGGCTTATTAAACTTTTATCTGTATATTTAGAAGAACCTATACATTTTTGAAGTTATGAGGAGGATTGTAGGAAAAAGGAAAAAAGATGCATTCACGTATCTTTTGATTGCGTTGACATAGAAGCTTAATTTTGTGCTTCAATGGACCGTAGACCTGAATATCATTTCAGCTTGATATCTTAAAGCAATCTCGGGTGATCTAGAGACCACTAAGGTCTTTACAGACGGACAACATAGTGGTCCTATAAGTGTTCCGTTTTTCTTTTTGAGCCTTGGACTAAACCCTCAGATTAAACCCTAAAAATGTCAAAATGCTTGATATTTCAGGTAGCATTAAGAAAAAAGTATATAGCAGGATATCTATGGTCAGCTTTTTGTGGAGGATCATTGATAACTATGAAATATGTGGTTACAGCTGCACATTGTTTCATAGACAACGAGTAAGTTATCATGAAAATATATTTTATTTGTCACGTATCTTCTATGTCTTGCTCGTATATAGAAGGGGAAGAGTGCTAGAGCTTAATATCTTGATTTGTTGATAACTATTATTTTGATTATTTTGCTTTAGGAGGTTGCTGTAACTATTATTTATAATGTAAATTTTTGTATGCTACAGAACAATTCGTATAATATTCGCTAAGCTTATCTGTTTTTGTCTGTAAAAACTATAAAATGGTTTTGAACGCTTTTGAATACATGGCGAAGGCGTTGGGCCATTTTGTAGAGTTTTCAATGTAATGTTCGCCGCCTGTCTCGTAGATCTGAGTGGCGATGCGTTTGGCAAAGTGTAATGTTGAATTATAATTTATAAAATCATTTAAAATTCATTTTCAAGACTAACTTATCAATTGAATTCTTATAAATTATTTAAGTAATGTTAAAGAATTTTGGTAACTTGGTACGTATACACATATTTTAGTACTAAATTCGGATGTTATGCAAAACACTCATTTTTAACTCTCCCATTGTCTATAAATTGCAAAACTACGAGTATCTGCCTCTAAGATATTATGGATTTTTTAAAATTATAATTATTTTATGAGGCTAGTCGTGGCGTAGGGGCACAAAGTGTGACTGTAAAATCGGCTAGTTGCGGGTTCGATTCCCGCTTGAGAATATTAAATATTTATTTATATTTATTTTTTCATTTCTTCGCTCTGGTATCGAGGCAAAGCACGGCGTTAAGTTCTGCCTCTCAACACGCAATGCCTCCAGAACTCGGCGGAAAGTGGGGAACGGAGTGTCTTAACACTAGGTTTCCTCTGGCTACCCTGCTGTTTGCGGGATACAGCGTAAAACTGATTATTATAATTATTTTATCAGCGGGAACCTTAAGAACTTTAACAATATAAGAGTTGTGGCGGGTACGACTGACACTACAGTGTCAATACTAGCCTGGCTGGAGGAGCATTGGCGAAGAGTAAAACACTTCTATAAGCATAAATATTATGATTGGACTTATTTAGAACACGACTTCGGTGTAATTGAGGTATTATGTTTAAGTATTCATTTAACAATTAACTTAATGTAGTTTAGCTGAATTTAGTTTAAGCTTGCTAAAAATGAAAAATAATATTAATAAGAACTACTTAGTGAGTGTCTGTAGCTTCTTTAAAAATATATTTACTTACTTTTATTTAGGCAGTATCATAAAAATTACAAAGTTCTTTGTATAGGCCTAAACGCTCTTTGGAAATTTATATATTGTTGCGAGGATAACAAAAAATATTTATTTATATTTCTTTTTAGTTGAATAGCGCGTTTATTACATCTCAATATATAAAACCTATTCGTTTGCATAATATACAAAGGGACAAAGATGTCGAAGATGGACTGAAATGTGTCGTTTCGGGTTTTGGGCTAAAGGAAGATGTAAGTCTATAGAATATTGTAGGTATATATATACAATAAATAATACTTAGTTTTTAACAATTTTTGTATATTCTAGATTTCCATGATTTTGATATTTATATCGAGGTCGCATTGAGGTATCAAGTTGACATTAATATGAAATAATCAGTTTATTCACGCTTAGCATAGAAAAAATCAAGCTACTAAGTCAATGCAAAAAAAGATGCGAGCATTTATTCATAGATTTTGTATCATTTTGTGAGAAAATCGCCGCGTAGTCGTATTTTTAGTCTATTTCATACGAAATGAACACTTATGCATACAAACTTAAGTTTGTCAACTTAACTAATAACTGTTAAAGCGTTTTTACTTAAGTAGTTAATTGCGCTACTGTTGTTAATAGTGATGTCTACATTTTTAGGATGCAGCTTCACATTCCTTACAAATGGTATGCGTTCCATTAGTATCGATGTCGATATGTCAATCATATTACGGAGAAGAATATTTGCATCCTTCTAGCATATGCGCGGGCTCGCCTGGAAAAGACTCTTGTCAGGTTATAAGCTACAGAACTTTTAATATATTTTAACACATTGATTTTCTTAGAGGTACTTATCATAATTGAAAATCTAGAAGACCAGACAGGAAAACACGGTGTAATTGATATGTGCCTCTGAATGAGATTTGAACCCACAAGACTACAAGAACTACATGTATATCAATCTGACACGTTTCAATTGCGCTGCAATAGTGTTACGATAAAAAATAAGGAGTTTCGTCCAATTTCTCTATTCGATTTTTGCAAAAATAAAAATTCAAGGCAGGTTCTGATCAGCAATGTGTAACTTAGGTACATTTTAAAAATGTAAAAATGTGTAATAAAAATAAAATGAAATATGATAAAAAAACAAACAAACCTAATGTAACATTAAATTATGGTAATTGTAAGGGTGACTCTGGAGGACCTCTTGTTTGCAATGGAGTTTTAGTTGGAGTGGTGGCGTGGGGAGGTGAATGTGGACAACACCCTGGCGTTTATACAAAAATATCGGAATACACTTCCAATAATGAAGTTGCCTTCGAAAAAAATGCTTTTAATAGCCAATCAATGGATGTAATTTTATTTTTTATTATTATTTTAAACAACATTTATATTAATATTTATTGATCTAATGCTTAATAAAATCTTTTCACGATTATTACATATTTTAAATAAAACTATTTAACCGGATAAACTGCTGTGTACTGAACTGTGGTCACGAGTAGACTGAGGTGGCATTCGTCTCTCAGTTGATTACCGCCAACGATTCCTTAATTGCCGTCCTGCCCTGGATTCTTGCAGAATGAACTGACTGTATCTTACCCTTTGGTATGGTGGGTTTGAGAATCAATACTGATCCTACTTTATACTTAATCTGGTTAAATAGTTGCAATTAAAATGATTTAATGCTTAATACATAAATATTACTATATATATACTTTTATACTTTTTTTATATTATATAAATATATTTTCAATGTATTAAATGCTTTTTATTGACTGTTCATTTTACTCCATCTGTCCATGATTGCTATAAATAATATTTGATGATGATTGAAGTAGATGGCAGCTTGAGGCTTATGACACGGATTCTACAATAATTATGTAGATGGCGCTGTTAGATATATTGCAAAAATGTTGAGTTAAGCTCTTGAGTTCAGTTTATGGCATTACATTTCCTACTTTAAATCAGTTTCACGCTGTATCCCACACACAGCAGGGAAGGCAGAGGGAACCTAGTGTTAATACACTCCATTCCTCGCTTTCTGCCGTGGAGGCATTGCGTGTTGAGTGGCAGAACTCAACTCGCGCTTTGCCTCGACACCAGAGCGAATAAATGGAAATATAATTTTAAGTAAATATTTCATCTTATCGAGTGGGGATCGAACTCACAACCAGTCGGTACAGTTACACTTCGTCCCGCTGCGCCACGACTGGCGTCATATTTCCTACTTTTTCTATTCCTATTTTTTGATATTATATTTAGATAGATTTGTGGACCTCGACGCCCTGCTTTGTCGTTTTACCATCGCAAGAAATAATAATAATTTATTCCACCGAATTTGAACCCACGTACATCCGTCACGTTTCATCATCAATCAGACAGTGTGCCGTTGCGCCACTTTAGGTTTAATATGTTCTAACATAATGATTAAAAAAAAACAATACGATAGTGAGAGGGAAGAATAGTACATATTCTTAGATATCTTCTTATACAAAAAAAAATACAGACATCTTCTAGACTATATTTTGTAGAGTAACTTATTAATACTATACATATTCCATTAAGTAAATGCTCTTAAAAGCTATTAAAACAGTTTCGAATAAATCTAGGTAATTTCCTTACTTAAGGTATCTTAGTAGTTTTAAGGCGATCTCAGACAGTGTGCATTAAACATCAGCGTGTCTACGATCCCTGACGGAGGTCTGAAGGCGAGGGCCGGAACTAGGTTCATAAATTATAACTTCCTCTAGTTTAGAGTGGGACAATGTATGTAACACATTAGGTGAGTTTTAAGTAATACTACGCAGTGGTAGAATGACTGGCCGTAATCTCGACGGTTGCGGTTTCGATTTCCACTCGGAATAATATTATTTATAGAACGTAGGTGCTCCCTGAGATGGGTATTTGTGATATTCGACGCTTAAATGATTAAAATTTTGCATGGGCGTTATTTATAGGCTGTAGTTAGCTAACTAAGACGAGATTTTGTCAAATTCGATTACTAAGGATGTAGTTTTCGGGGTTTATAGTGTATATGAAACTTTGTTACTTAGTTTAATTTTGCATACGGATTTTCTTACTAGATGACATTTTGACATTGATTTTGGAACGGTCTTTCAGTAGGCAGTTTGTTTTTAAATAACTGTTATTGTATTTTATTTTGTTTTTTTTTAGCTACAGTCTGAATCCCTGATTTAGCACAGTACTGCTGTAAAAACAAATGTGTTTGTTGAAATTCATAGTCTATAACAAAAATTCACAAAAAAATGATCAGTACCATATTAGTAATGGACTCTTATCTAGTTATTTAATCATTAAGTATGTTTACGCAATTGTAAATTGCTTTAATAATTCAAATTAATATATTCTTTTATAATATATGGTGAACATAACAAAATAAAATTAAATTTTTAAAATTTTCACATTAGAAATCACTATAAGTGCACTGTAAACCTAAAATATTAGAACACAAAGCAATTCAATATATTGAATAAATAGTCGTGCAGTACAAGCGGGCGAACCCGCGGGCGCATTGCTAGTTATGTATATAACATTACTTTATTTATAAATACAATTGATTCTAAAACAACACAAAATTTCCACCACGTGTGTTACAGCGTAAGTAAAATCACGGCGTCTTGAGATTCGTATTTAATTAGCGGCGACCTCAAGCTGGGCTAGCCGGATATTGTGCGAGGCATTGCTAATAACCCCACAGCTCACATGCACACCTTGTTGGGATCAAGTGAATAATCTATTGTGAACATTTTACATTTAGGTATAAAAAGCCAGTCGTGGCGCAGGGGTACAAGTGTGTGTTAGATTGATTGTGGGTTCGATCCCTACTTGGGAAAGAGATTTTTTTTAAAATTTATATATTTCGTTTCTTCGCTCTGATGTCTAGTCTAATACGGTGGAAATTAAGTGTGCCTTAATACTAAGCTTCCTCTGCCTACACTGTTTTTTTTTTAATTTAGGTAAATTAGGTGTAACAGAAATGAGTACAAGATTATTATGCATTTGCAAAGTTGTTTCAATATACCTATGTCAATACTCATTACATTTTTATAAGTTAAAAGCGACTGGTTGTGGGTTCGATCCCCACTCGAGAAAATGAAATATTTATTTAAATTTCTATTTCCATTTCTTCGCACTGGTGTCTAAGCAAAGCACGGCGTTGAGTTCTGCCATTCAACACGCAATGTCTCCAGAATTCGGCGGAAAGTGGGGAACAGAGTGTCTTAACACTAGGTTGCCTCTAGAGCGTGAAGCTCGAAAGTATATGTGTTTTAAATCTGGAAAAAAATCTTTGATTCTCAAACTTTAATCCACGCTTCTACAAATCAGATAGAAAATAGAAAGGCATGTATAGAGCAATGTAACACAAGAGTACTAATTAGGTCTAGCAAGTTTAACAAGATACAACCGAAATACTAATTAAGTGATGCAAGTTCAGTCGAGCTGCTAAGTTCTGCTAAGTTGTATTGTTTTAGTTTGCTTGTTAACTTACACTTAGCTATGGAGATGTTGTACTGACTGAAACATGTAAAGTCTTTTTACACCGGCTTTCAAATATATATTTTCAATTTTAAAAAACTGATCCTTTTTTTCAGCTTCACGCTGTATCAGGGTAGGCAGAGGGAACCTAGCGTTAATTCCCCATTTTCCGCCGAGTTCTGGAGGTGTTTGCGTGTTGAGTGGCGGAACTCAACGCCGCGCTTTGCCTCGACATTCGGGAAGAAACGAGAATGTACGTGAAGCTGATTCGATTTGATTTTTATCTATCATAACAGGAATCATCAAAATGTATGTGTTTAATTTTCAAATATAATGGAAATTTATATTATTTCGATACAAGATATGATTTGATATTCCATCATTTACAAAAAGGTAACGAGATCTGAATAAATATAAAAATTCATCGACAATATCTTCCAAATTTATATTTATTTATTTTTTAAATCTAATCTGTTTTTTGCATAAAAACCCAAGTAGGTACTCATCATACTAGATGTCAACGTCAAAAAATACAAAACGGCACAACACCGAACAGATGCACCACAATGCTTCGTTAAGTAACGAGCGCTTTTCAAACATTAAATATTATTATCACGTATAATAATGTACATAATATAATAAAGTATGGCTAAACATTTGTTACTTGTGATGTTGATTTTTTTTTAAATTGTATGTAGAATACATTTTTTCTTTGAATTTTATTCAATAACCTATTGAAATCTTAAGTTTCTGAAATAAACAGTTGTGTGTATAATTTTGCAGACGAAATATCTAGAGAGGTTGTATTGAGATTAGTCAGAAATTTTAGATTTTATTTTATTTAAATTTTATGATTTTTTTTCTTATATTTATTAATATAATACTTATAAGCTAATATAATATTTGTATTTTAATTTACTACAATTATATTTGAATCATTTAATTATTTAGGTTAGAAACTTATTTTTGTGTTTTATATCAATAATTTCAAAGTCTCCGTGGCGTGATAGTAATTGATGAAATTTACCATTAGGGGAATTGTGCTTAAGATGGCATACGAAGATAAGATGACACACTGCCAATATTGATTTAAATATTTGCGCTCAGTGTGATCTTATGACGTTTTAGAGAGTATCTTTAGATATCGCTAGTATTCAAATTCATTATGACGGAAGGTAAATGCAGATTGGCAAGTAGTTCATGTTTTTGTAATTTTGAATAGCAGAAAATTTTTCTTTCGCTTTTGCTTGGTGGTGAAAATACACGTAAGGCAAGGATTTTCT
>JAATLQ010036915.1:31621-44945 GCA_013421005.1 Heliconius erato x Heliconius himera | reverse complement strand
TTTCCAATTCCTTATGCGATTTTCTTTCAAATGATGTGCGATTCACATAAAAAACATATGAGTGCAATTTTCTCCAAAAACGAGTTACGAAAAACATTAATTAAAGGTGATTGCGGCAGGATTTTTTTGGGCAACCCTAGTGTAATCTATTCTACTATCATGTATCATTCTTAAATATAAGTTTCATTAGAAAATCTAATCCCTACAGTTTTAAACGATGGGATCTCCACCTATAAGGATTAATATTAAACGTAAATTTCACGCACGTATCTCGCACATAGCATGGTAGGCAGAGGGAGCCCAGTGTTAAGACAATCCGTTCCCCACTTTCCGCCGAGGTCTGGAGTCATGACGTGTGTCGGAGTGGCGGAACTCAACGCCGCGCTTTGTCTCAACACCAGAGCCAATAAATGAAAATAAAATCCCCACTTGGGGAAATGAAATATTTATTTACATTTATAAATAAATATTTCTTTTCCTCAATTGGGGATTGAACCCACAATCAGTCGATTTTACAGTCACACTTTGTGCCTCTGCGCCTCGACTGGTCTCAAAAAAAATTATAAACATTTTTTTATCATATGTAAAATAATGTTATATATATTTAAAGTACTAACTATAAAAGCTTATAATAATAGTATGTCTATCCCAATCGATTAGTTTGATAAATATGCTGATAACAAACTCGTTTTGTTTAACATAAAGCTGTGTCATATAATGAATATGGCAGAATAAATATTTTCTCTCTTTTCCAATAAGTTTGTTAAATAGATGTAGAAAAAAGTCTTTTAAATTAAATAAATATGTACTTTAAGTCTAAAAGTTACTTACGATGTTAATATAAGCTTTCAGACTGAAGCGTGGGTTTTGTTTATACTTTCCGCTTCCAAAGGATAACAAATAACATAGAAACCCTTATTTAAAACATTCTAGGAAACTTTTATATATATGGAAAATATTTCAATTTCGAGTCGAGGCCAAGCGCGGCGTTGAGATCCGCTACTCAACACGTAATGCCTTCAGAACTCGGCGGAAAGTGGGGAACGGAGTGTCTTAACACTGGGTTCCATCTGCCTACCCTGCTGTGTGCGGGATACAGCGCGAAGCTGTTTTTTATTTAGGACAGTAGTTTTAGTAGTTTCAAAATCTTTTTTAAATCTTTTTCAGTTGTAAAATCTACATACGTTCATACTTATATTAGGTTTTACAAGTTATATTGTTTACATTGAGCCCGCCGTCGTGGAGCATGGGCACAAGCGTACGACTGTAATCGCGGCAGGTTGTGGTTTCGATTCCCACTCGAAGAAATGGAATATTTCATGTTTTCATTTTCCTTGCTCTCTAACTAGGCAATGCGAGGCGTTGAGTTCCAACTCTCAACACGTAATGCCTCGAAAATTCAGCGGAAAGTGGGGAACAGAAGCGGATCGGAGTTAATGGAATGGAAATAGAGTGCCTTAACCGTAGGTTCCCCCTGCGTACCATGCTCTGTGCAAGATATAGCGTGAAGTTAAAAAAAACATGCTCACATTGATTATTTATGAAAGAAAGATTGCTGTTGCATGATTCTGAACCGGGTCACTATTTTAATTGTGGCGTGTGTTGTCCACAAGCAAAAATTTATTTTATCACACAAAATATCTTGTAATGTATTTTTTTCGTTGACAGGGCAATAGTGGTTCTATTTTTTTATGTTTAAAGTAAAAACTGATTAGTTACCTTTCATTTTTTTAATATATCTAAATATGTAAGCGATTTAATATTGAGTTAATAATGTCGTATGAAAATGTTGTATAATTAATGTTATAATGAAAATTATTATATGAAATGGATAAATAAATTATTATTAATATAAAAATAATAATTTTGTTTGTATAAATATATCGAGAGTGACCTTAGAAAAATAAAAAAAGCTGCAATAGGGACGAGAATGTACTGAACTTTTGTAAAAAACTTAGGAACACGCATATAGAATAAATAAAATTACATTAACAATTTCATTCGAAATGCCATGTAATACACATTCATAATATATAATAAAATAATACAGTAAATAAGTTTGATGACAACGACAATCTTAGTCACGTAGACAAAGACTTGCGTCTAACTTTAGACATCTGAAGTAGTTAAATTAAGGAATTGATTGAGCTGGATCTCTTGATTTAATTGAAATGCGGAAGTTTCTAGAATCTACCTGCTTTAACTCAGGCTTCTAACCAATGTTCAAATCAAACACAAGCTCCATAACCAATAAAGGACTTTAGATAAGATAATATTATGTACACGATAGAGCAAATTACAAAATATTTTTATAGGGTTCAGTTAAACCTGTGACAAAGCTATTATTACATCGTTGGTAATCCGAGATGAGATTATAGAACCAGATTTACCTTTAATGGCAAAAACAGTATGTTAATAAAAAATATGTTATGTTTAGCATGTTACAAAAAGTAATAATATGATATTTTATTTTGAGGCCGGTCGTGGCGCAGTGACACGAGGTGTGACTGTAAAACCTACTGGTTGTGGGTTCGATCCCCACTCGAGGAGATGAAATATTTACTTAAATTTATATTTCCATTTCTTCGCTCTGGTGTCGAGGTTAAGCGCGGCGTTGAGTTCTGCCACTCAACACGCAATGCCTTCAGAATTCGGCAGAAAGTGGGGAACGGAATGTCTTAGCACTAGGTTCCCTCTGCCAGCACACAGCAGGGTATGCTGTGTGTGGGATACAGCGCGAAGCTGATTTTAACTATTTTAATATATAATTCGGATTAATTAAACACTACTTACTCTGTATTTTATAATGAAGAAGGGAAAAAAGGCTACAAAATAATAGGGAATAAAAACCATTAATTTAATATCATAATTTATAATGCTTAAATTGTTTGCTAAGTATGACGAGTTTTATTCAAAATATGATTTATTTACGTGAGCTTTTATAAACAATATGGAACATCTGTGAGCGTACTTACTTACTTTTCAAAATGTTTATTTTACCGAGAGTTACAAAAACCCATTGAGGTTACTTTTGAAATTGAATTTAATTAATGTTATGTTTATTTACGAGGATAGTCGTGGCGCAGGGGCACAAAATGTGATATAAATCGACTGGTTGTGGGTTCGATGCCCACTCGAGGAGATGAAATATTTACTTAAATTTATTTTTCCATTTCTTCGCTCTTGTGTCGAGGCAAAGCGCGGCGTTGAGTTCTGTTATTCAACTCCAGAATTCGGCAGAAAGTGGGGAACGGAGTGTCTTAACACTAGGTTCCCTCTGCCTATCTTGCTGTGTGCGGGATACAGCGTGAAGCTGTTTTTTTATTTTTTTTATATTTATTTTTAGGTATTCGGCAAGCTTTTATTTGAAAAAAATATATATTACACACCTGAATTAAGGCTTACTATTTTGTGGTTAAAATTTAAATCAGATTTGACAGTTCATGATTTGTATTATGAGAAAGTACAATTTATTTACGTTCTAAATCATAATAACTTTAATTCGATTTACCTTCGGCTCACAGCATTTTAGGTTTCTAAGGATTTTAAAATTTCTATGCAACATTTCAAAATTTTAGGATTGTGACGAATACATTAAAGTATATTTACTTTGTGATTAAAAATAGCATAATCTAGTTACTGTAACGTATAAAATACGTATTGTGTTATAATGGCTTCTGTGAAATTTGATATGTTTATGAAAATTACACGATCAGCCATAAAGCCTATTTTTTTTAACAAGAAACGAACCGAGCTAGTATAAGATAGAAAATATTTGTTTATTTAATATATTGATAATTATTTCTTAAAATGGTCCAATTTTTAAAATATCTCTATATTTACTTTAACTAAATCTATTTTTATCTCCAGGATCGTAATACTATTGTGAAGATGGCACTCTATTGTGATTTAATAGAGTGCTGGAGCATAGTTCTTCTGGCCTGAATATTTGTTAGACTTTGACTCATGACTAGAATTTATTAAATACCGTCCAATACAACCATTAAACATGTTGAGCCTCAGCCTGTATTGTTCGTTTAAGGATTTATCTTACGTCCAATTTAAATGTAGAGTACGTATTAGGCAACTTTTAATTGCGTTTACGACAAGAGACGGATTTTGCATTATTTGTATTGTTAGAGTACATTCGAGAAATATATTTTACTCAGTTAATTACTTTAGTTTTTATTATTTTTATACGGATGATTTTACAAGCTAGGTATAAAGTTTATGAAGTGTAACTTTTTGTCAGGTTTAAACTTTATTAACTTACGTAGTAGATAGAGTATCTTAATAACAAAAATAGGTATATATAATAAAAAAATTCTATAATTATTTTGTGAATTCTTTTTTGAGATATGAACTCTTGTGTGTCTAGATCAGTAGGTATTATAATATACGTTATATTACTTATTTAGAAAACATATAAAAAATTGAACGTAGCGGAACTCGAACCCATGCCTTCTGGAAACCAACCTGTTCGGTTTCCAGGAGGCGCAGGTTCGAGTCTCGTTACGTTTAAAAAATTATGTTTTCTAAATAAGTATTTTTCTTTCCTAAGTGTGGAATAACACTTTAAAATGTTAAAAATATGTTATATTGTTTTCATGTTTTTACATAACATATATAAAAGACATACGCTAAAACACGTCTACCGAAAAAGTGTGAAATGTGTGAAAATAAGAGATATACAAACATAAATCATCTAGAAGAGAAGAAAAAAATAATATATCAGCTAAAAGAATCTGTTTCCGTAAGCGTGGACCGATTATGTGTTTAAATACCGTATAAATCTCAGTGATTTAGTCATGCGCCAAAAATATATGTAGCTTATACCTTCCTACTTCTTTTACCCAAAACATGTGAACATATTTACCGCGAAACAATTTAGCGAATTGTAACTGTAATATGTTGACATAAATATATTTAGGTATATACGTACAATATTTTTGGTATTAATAATCAGCTTCACGCAGTATCCCGCACACAGCAGGGTAGGCAGAGGGAACCTAGTGTTAAGATACTCCGTTCCCCACTTTCTGCCGAATTCTGGAGGCATTGCGTGTTGAGTGATAGAACTCAACGCCGCGCTTAACCTCGACACCAGAGCGAAGAAATGGAAATATAAATTTAAGTAAATATTTCATCTCCTCGAGTGGGGATCGAACCCACAACCAGTCGGTTTTGCAGTCACACCTCGTGCCGCTGCGCCACGACTGGCCTCATTATTATATTTATGTATTTATTGTATAGTAGATATTATATATACATATAGATTGTATATATTTTTTTTCTTATTATATATCTCTTTTATATATTTTTGGATAGGTAAATATATATTTATAAAATATATGTATATTTTATTATATTTTACAATGTACAGGACTCGTCTTAATGTTGAAATAAAATTGTATTAATAAAAACAACCTTGGACGGTCCTCCTATATCTTAGTAACTATAAATCTCTTAACACAGGATTTTTCGATGTACTCTACATAATGTAGAACAATATTAATAATATAATCATATTAAATTTATTTCTACAATAATTGGATTATTAAAATTTCCTAAGAACTTTACGATAGTTTGTAGAATCATGATGTTATTACAATATGTGTCGTAATAGTATTAAAGTAGAGTAAAAGAATAGACCAACCGCTACGAGAATACGAAGTTGTTTCCTCGGGGAGATATAATGTATGCTTGAAGTGCAATTTAGAGGCAAAAGAAACAGAAAGCTCCGTGTAACATGCTAACGTGGCCTTCATATACTGCTAAGCTTTAAAGCCTTCGTCAATTACGAGAAGAAATCTTTTATGAATAATTAGATAGTCTTGAGTCTTCTCAAAGTTGTTAAAAAGTAATTACTACTTTTTTTATATAATAATATTAAATAATTTAATATTATTATATAAATATTCTCGTAGCGGTTGGTCTATTCTTTTTTTAATATTTTTGGTTTAAACTCAGAAATTTGAAATACCTCAGAGAAATAGAGAAGTATCTAGTGTAAAAATACTCCTCTCACAGCCTTTTTTTTCCACCAAAATTTGAGACATTAAGTATTGAGTGGAGAACATGGGAAAATAAAACCAATTCCTTCCCCAGAGAGAAGAACGGACCACAGAACACATATACCCAAAGGGACAATTGAACGGACCCACAATTATATCATTCTGACACTATCCAAGTGAGTCATGACTGCCTGTACATAGTTATATGTTTATAATAATTATCAATAACCTGAGAAGGCTTATAATTTTGTAATAGTATAAATAGAAGAAAAAAGGCATTGACCACTGTTATTGTTTATCAAAAGCCAATGTTTAAACAATAAACTTTAGGGTTAAGCTTTTAAAGTATAAACGTTGGATATTCTGAATGAACCTTAATGCCTTTGTTAGCTCAACAATCCACAAGTACACTCAAGTCCACAAGACTATGTACTAAGACTCTATTATGGCCGAAGTGCAAAGTTTAAATCTAATTGCAAGATTCTTCACGAAAATAACTTTATAAAATCTCTTTGATAGATATAGAGTTTCTCGATAATATCGCCTAATGCTTTTACCTATTTATCACTGACAAGGGTTTTATAGCAACTTATATTTAATCTGTGTTTTGCCACGTTTAGTAAATGTTTTATTAATTTTAACGTGAAGGTTTTTTTAGGCCATTTACACATATATAAATTCATATATCTAAGAACACTTTTATTACAAATGTTATCATAGCGTTTATTACAAATGCTATCTACATATTATATATTGCTACAACTTCATTTGAAGCTACATAGATTATGAAATTCGCTGATGGTAGAGATTGTAGAGTTTAATAGTTATATTTTTTTATCAAAAAAATCTATTGCCAGAAGTTATTTTGTGTAGGTGTGTCCTGTCTGACTTTCAAGTTTTTTTAATAACAAGACAGCCCATCATCCGTATGTATATCTTATTTATTTTAGAACAATGTTCATTTAAAATCAAATTTCGAATTGATCTCTAGCAACTAACGTATAATAAGGTAAAATAATATTAAATTCGTAATAATTTTCCAAACTTCAGAAGAGACGCCTAATAGAACTTTCTGAGTATCCGCTGGGAGCCTTTAATAATTTACATTTACATAATAATATGAAAGTATTATGGTCTCATGTGACTTCTAAAATAACGTCAGCGTAATGGAAATTATATTTAATGTCTTTTTTTCCTATTTCGGTCTCTACATAAATAACAAATGTGTGATAAAGTACCGTATACCATAAGTTGGTAGAGCTTTTTCTATAATGGGTTTTCTCTAGGGCTTGATATACGACGACACTGATATTGTCAAAGCACTATCACTCGTACAGTATGTCTTGAGGAGATAAAACCTTCTTTCGTGTTAGAACTTGTATTACGTTGTGTTTCTATTGTGTTCTATTGTGCTATTTTTTTAGTTTGGGTTTTTGAGTTATAAAGTTTTATAGACTAACGTTATTAATTTTTTATGGCTTTTAGAGAATTTTTCACGTCAAACAAATATGTTTGAAAGATTAATAGAAATATTTTACACTAATACTCCGAACGCTGCTTCGTTGGTTTTTACTATCTATTTTATAGTTTTATATGTTTTTTAGTTTCCTATTTCCGAGTTATTAATAAGACTAAATATTTGAATAATTTTTACAGCTTAGATTTTCGGTTTCAGTAAATTCGGACGAAATTAAAGTTCATATTTTTATGAAAATACTTCTCATCCTCACTCCTTTACATTGAACTGCGAGACGCAAATTAGGTTAATGGTTTTAACAGTCTATGTATTTGTTCTTATGTGGCGTCACGTTGTAGAGACCGAACGGTTGACTGATATTGATGATTCACTCAAGTGCCTCTAAAGACGTTGTACTAATCGAAATTGACTAGCGATAACTAGGGGCCATACTGTTAATAGTAGAAAAATAAAAATCTAACTATGTCAAGTAGAGTATCGGTGAATAAATATTCGAAAAACAGGTCAAGTACGAGTCAGGCTTGCCCAAGGAGGGTTCAATATCAGTTTCAGGATTATAGGTCAACGGGAAGTACAACTTACAAAAGTTGACAAACGTAAGTTAGCAAACGTATGCTCATTTTGTATAAAATGAGATACAAATATAAGTAGTGTATCTATATAACATACATATAAATCTATCAATGATCAAAAAAAATATAATCAAATAAATATAATTGACGTTTCAGTTTTGTTCGTTCATTGGTACTGTAAGTTTTCACTTTTTGCCAAATTTCGGAATTGTAAGATATTGTCGACAGGAAGTACCCTACAGGCATTGACTACGCGGCGAATTTCATACAAAATGCAGCAAAAAGATGCATAAACGCTCATAAAGTGATTGCATTCTCTTAGAAGCTTATTTTTTTCTGTGCTCCAAGCATTTTGCACTGGGCGGCAACAGTGCTTTAGCCCTGAGGGCGGCCTCAGCAAATGGATATAATAATTGATAAATAGTATACAACTTACCTTTACTTATAGAAATTATGGAAATCTTTAGTAAATAAGGAAAAGATTGAAAATATTATATAATGAAAAGCTCTAACCAAAATATTGTTTAAAAAAATGTATTTTTTTTCCAATTTATATGTTCCAGTAGTGATTTGAATATGAGAATAATAAAACCCATCGCGTTCCAATTATAATATTCAACTACTTATAGGTAAACAAATTGTTCATTTACATATTTTCGAATTTACTATCAAATGAGCTACTTTCATATGGTAAATTCGTATAATATATAAAATAAATGTATTATTTATTCCTTTAATATTCACAAATTAATGTAATCACAAAATAATTATTGAGGCCAGTCGTGGCGCACAAGTGTGTGATATAGACACGATTGCTTGTGGGTTCGATCCCCACTCGATAAATGAAACATTTATTTAAATTTATATTTTCATTTCTTCTTTATGGAGGCAAAGCGCAGCGTTGGGTTTCGCCACTCACCAGATTTTGGCGAAAAGTGAGGGGTGAAGTGTCTTAACACTAGGCTCCGTGAAGTTGAAAAAAAAAACATGATTTTAAAATGACTCGCTTATTACCAGGCTGTATCTTATGGGCTGTAATATTTTTTCTGTTGCCGCTATAACAACAAATACCGGAAAACATAGTAAAATACATATTTAAGTGGGATCCCATATAACAAACGTAACAGTTTTGCCGTTTTTATGGATTTTTACATAAAAATAAATCATTATAAGGGCGCTGCAAGCACATGTTAATTAAAACACAAATGAAAATCAGTGTAGCAAACAAATTATTGTGTAGTTAAGGCGGACGCAGCCACGATTCGGTCGCTAGTAAAATAAGATTGCAAAAGCAGACTGAAACAAAAAAACGGGTAAGCTTTCAAAACGCACCGAAACGAACAAAACGAGTGAAGCAAAGAATGCAAAAATCATGAGACAATAATGTCAATCATTCATATTTTAAATGACAGATCATTTAAAATACGAATGATTTTAATCGATTCAAAACGGTTTTTATTTATTTTTCCAGTAATTAATTGACATTTTCTTTATTTATACTGTAATTATACGCACAAATAATTTCGTAAAATAGTTAAACTTAATTAAAATGAACAAATATTTTATTTTCATAACATAACTATATCGTAGTAAAACAATTTTTTCATTTCTCTCCGCTTCCAGATTGTTAATTGAGCTGATTTTTGGTTTTATAAAATTAAAAAAAAAATACCGTGAGGTCGGTCGTGGCGCAGCGGCACGAGGTGTGACTGCAAAACCGACTGGTTCTGGGTTCGATTCCCACTCGAGGAGATGAAATATTTACTTAAATTTATATTTCCATTTCTTCGCTCTGGTGTCGAGGTTAAGCGCGGCGTTGAGCTCTGCCACTCAACACGCAATGCCTCCAGAATTCGGCAGAAAGTGGGGAACGGAGTGTCTTAACACTAGGTTCCCTCTGCCTACCCTGCTGTGTGCGGGATACAGCGTGAAGCTAATTTTTTTTTTTTTTTTTTTTTAAAAATACCAATTTTTGGATCATATCTGATCTCTTTATAGTTGGGCTCACATTTTTCCATCTCGTTTACGATCTTATTAAAAATAATAATTGTTCACTAAAAGGTATATAAAAAAAATAAAAAAGCGACAGCATAAGAACGATAAAGAAAAACGCGCAATCGCTTAGAATTTTGTCAAAAGCAATAGAGACTAACTACATCATTGGAATAGCTTCAATCGATACAAATGTAAACAAATTATACAACTTTTATTTTTTTTAATTTAGTTGATAATCGGTACCCATTCTTCTACCAATTAAATCTCACTCAGGAGAAGATCGGTTCAATAGTTTTTGTGCTTAATAGATAATTATTTTTTATTAATGTGTTAAAAATAACTTTAGTAATTAATTTACTAATGTTATTTTTAAAACATTAATAAAAAATAATATAAAATTTATATCTTTATATGTACCTATCAAATAAACATGTTTTGTTCCTTAGAGGTGTTTGCAATAGAGCAACAACCTTTATTTTATTTAAAATTAAAATAGAACCAATTTGAGTTACTTTGAGTGATTTACTATTTTCATATTTCGTAATATTGCCGTTTGAAATAATATTTATGTTACACTAAAATACTTTTAAATTGACTTTCTGTTGCTAATCATGTTTAACTTTGGTTTGCCTTTGAGGTCGTCGTGGCGTACGACCACAAGCGTGCGACTGCAAAACTGGATTGTGGATTCGATTCCTACTTGGGGGCAAGAATTATTTGATATCTTCATTTCCTCGCTCTGGTAACGCGTAAAACACGGCGTTGAGTTCCGCTATTCAGCATGCAAATCGCAATGCTTCAAGAATTTGGCAGAGATTGGGGGACGAAAGCATCTTACGTGCGTGTGATTGTAAACACGTCAGGCTAGGGGTTCGATTCCTCGAGGAAATTAAATATTTAATATTTTTATTTCATCGCTCTGGTGTCGAGGCAAAGCGCGGCGTTGAGTTCCGCCACCCAATTCGCAATGTCTCCAGATTTCGGCGGAAATTGATGAGCGGAGTGTCTTAACACTAGTTTTCCTCTGCCTATCATTATTCAACGTGAAGCTGAAATAAACTTACAAATAAATATAGATATATATTTTTTACTTTATTTTATTATACAGCTCAATAGAGATTCAATATTTCTTCAATTACTAAATATTTGTCGAACACATACACTCTAGACGTATTAATTTAGCTTGTATGATATAATGTAACGAAATATTCCAGATTTTTCTGTATTCAATGAAACGTAATATATTCCATCGTTTTAATATAGCTTGTTTGTTTTCAGAAAATGTGACACGGCCTAAGGATGGTATACTGCTGTTTTGAATATTTATCAGAAGCTTTTTAAGATATTACAATGTCTGTTACACAAGCTGGTGGTGACCATGTGGTGGCGTACTGTGATCCTGGTGGACCAAATTTTCAGCGCATCTACGTGAAATTCCATGGATATATAGCGCTTATAATATGTTTACTTGGATCTGTGGCCAATTCTGTCAATATAGCAGTACTGAGTCGCAAGGAAATGATTTCTTCTACTAATTCTATTTTAACAGCACTCGCCTTTGCGGATCTCCTGGTCATGATTGACTATATACCCTTAGCCCTGCATATATATACGAATATTGCTGAACCTCTCAATCGCAATTCATACGCATGGGCGCTGTTTGTATACTTTCATTCGATATTTAGTCAAACTTTCCACACTATCTCCATCTGGTTGACGATAACTTTGGCAGTTTGGAGGTTTGTGGCAATAAAATTTCCGCAGAAAAACAAAACCCTTTGTAACAGAACTAATACGAATATAGCTATAGCTGTGGCATATATCGTGTGTCCGGTTGTATGTTTACCTATTTATTTTGCGATGACCATACAAGAACTACCTGGACACAATGATGAAAACAGTAATAGTACGATGAATGTAACAAATTCTTCGAATAATTCGATACATAAGGAGCCGACATTCGCTATATCAATGACTCAAAATGAACACCTGCTTACTGCTATATTTTGGATTTATAGTGTCTTTTTAAAACTGATTCCATGCATTGTATTATCCATTCTCAGCGTATGCCTTATATTGAAAATGAAATCGAGCGATAGAAGGCGGCAGAAGCTGTTGAAGAAATCTGCTATAATGACAAATGAGGTAACGGTGACTTAGATTTTTTTAATTTATTAAAATATTGTTTATAATGTCTAATATTTTTTTTCTTGTTGTTGGAATTAAGCTACAATATCCAACGAGTGCTTATATTTAAATCATATATATTTTATAATGAAATTACCTTTAGGTTACTGTGAAATGTTTTTATTTTGCTAGTATTATAGTAAAAAAATCACACTGTTTACTGTACTGTACCGTACCGCACACAGCAGTGTAGGCAGAGGGAACCTAGTGTTAAGACATTCCGTCACCGACTTTCCGCCGAATTCTGGAGTCATTGCGTGTTAAGTGTCTGCGAGGTTCTTTGCCTCGACACCAGAGCGAAGAAACAGAAATATACATTTAAATAAATATTTCCTTGCCTCGTAGCAAGTGGGAATCGCACCCACAACCATTCGCGTTTAGAGTCATACTCTGTACCCATGTGCTACGACTGCCCTCATTATATTAAAGTATTGTTATACAAACCTAACCACTCTTAGTGGATAATTAATAATATATTACATTTTTTTGCATTAATTACATAGTATATATCTGCTGTTGATTTCTTTGTCAGTCTGTATATCACAAGACCATATGTGCAAATTGAAATCTAGTGATTCTTATAAATATATTATATTTTTATATTTATTTTTTACTTTGTGCAGGGTGAAAAAGCTCGTCTAAATGAAGATAGCGGCAAAAGAAGCGGCGGTCGAACTGATCGTACGACACGTATGCTCGTAGCATTACTTGGGCTGTTCCTCGCTACTGAGTTACCACAAGCCTTGTTCGGTCTCCTCACAGCCATTGCGCCACACCTTTTTCAAGTGTGTTACTATGCATTTGGTAAGTATTAATAATTTAACAATTTAAATTAAAAATTAAATTAAATTAGCTTCACGCTGTATCCCGCACACAGCAGGATAGGCAGAGGGAACCTAGTGTTAAGACACTCCGTTCCCCACTTTCTGCCGAATTCTGGAGGCATTGCGTGTTGAGTGGCAGAACTCAACGCCGCGCTTAACCTCGACACCAGAGCGAAGAAATGGAAATATAAATTTAAGTAAATATTTCATCTCCTCGAGTGGGGATCGAACCCACAACCAGTCGGTTTTGCAGTC
>JAATLQ010036915.1:0-31521 GCA_013421005.1 Heliconius erato x Heliconius himera | reverse complement strand
CAATTTTAATTTTTTATGGTCTCTACCATTTTTTTTAATGTCTTGAGACCAGTCGTGGCGCAGGGGCACAAAGTGTGACTGTAAACACTAATGGTTGTAGATTCGATCTCTACTCGAGGAAATGAAATATTTATTTAAATTTATATTTTCATTTCTTTGCTCTGGTGCCGAGGCAATGCCTCCAGTATTCGGCAGAAAGTGGGGAACGGAGTGTCTTAACTAGGTTCCCTCTACCTACCATGCTGTGTGCTTGGACACAGCGTGATTTGATTACATAATTGTATAGAAATAATTAAATTGTAAATGACATACTGTTTAGAGGTATTAAAATAAAGGTTAAACAAAAGACAATAATTCTCAAAGACAATAATTCTCAAAAATCAAAGAAAATACAATAATTCTATATAGTCTGTGTGTGGGATACAGCTTCCCGCTGTACTCACAAACTAGACTAGTATTAAAAATTAAATATTTTTAATTTTAGATTATAATGTATGAATAGAGAGCCATAATATTATATTTTAATGACCCCATTAAACTACACAGTAGAAATAGAATAAAATTGTAAAGCTTTACTACCTAAATCAAAGTCTAAACTTAAATTTACACAATTTCAAAGGTTTATTCAAATGGATGTCAAATGAACGTCGTTCCTTGAAGTGCAAATTACTTTTAGTCTTTCGTCTAAAAAATAAAAAAAAAAACGGAACCATTATAGGGTCACGTTGTTGTCTGTCGGTCCGTCTGTTATTACCATTTATCTCCAGAGCGTGTAGGTATGTATAGTGAAACTAATATCAAATATTCAAGCTCACTGCTTAGAGCACAGAAAATATTAAACTTTAAATCAACGCAATCAATAGACATGGCTGCATTACCTATACTTACGGGCAACTTACTATACAAATATAGGGAAAAGTCCGAAAAGTAAAATGTATAGGTATTTTATAGAAAAAAAAAACATTACAAATTTTTGTGTGTGTTCGTGTGTAATTGAGTGTCTTCAATTTAAATCAATACTTATAGAGTATTTCCTGTAAACCTACAGTTATGATATTTGACAAGTGAAAAATTTGCAGTAAAAATTAATATTTATTACAGACAAAAACTATTAAAAACTATTAATTTTAGTTGATTTCATACAAAATGAGTGCAGACGCCCGCAACCATAAAATGATCAACTTTTATAAGTTGTACTTTCCTTTGATCTTCAATCCTGAAATTGGTACCGAATCCTCGATGAGAGAGTCCGACTTGCACTTGACGCCTTTTTTTATATTGTATTTTAGTTAGTCTCTTTGATGACTTCAGCGGAGTGAGGTGCATTTGACAACAGAATCCTTTAACCATTAGGTTCTTTGACTATTTAATATATTTATATATCATAGGTGTTCGACAAAAAAAAGAACTGTTTGTGTTAAGTTACGGGATACCAACAACTCATTTTGATAAAGTAGATTATCCAAATAGAGATAATATTAAAACAAGTACTCCTCCGAGTATAATAGTCCTTTAATGCCCTACATCGAACCTATGACCACTGTCAAATGGTGGCGGTGATTATACAAATATTTCCAAGTTACAAAGTAATCTTATTCTGTCTTTATTTTCGCTGTAATTTGCTAAACAACTTTGCCATTAACCTATTAGCACAACTCTGTGATAATGAGGGATCTTTCACCCGACGAGACATATACATACATATTAAAGGCCCTTTTTACTATTAAATATCTGAAAATTTCCAAGTAACATACACGTATATATATGTATATATATCTCTAATTTTAGTAAATCGCAGTAGGGGAGGCAGGGGGACCTAGAGAGGACCTAGTGTTAAGACACTCCGTTTCTTATTTTCCGACAAATTCTGGGGGCATTGCGTGTTGTGAGGCAGAATCAACGGCCCGGATGCAAACCATCCTTGCCATAGTAAATTATGACTAATATATTGTTATAGTTATATATTGTTATATCAAATAAAATTATAATGATATATAACTAAATATTTACCAATAGAATATATATATATATATCGTAATATATTTATTATTCACACATATACACCTATTGCGCTCGTGAAGTCTTTATATTTACTTTTTATTGTAATTTAAGTAGCGTCATAAAAAGTCAGGGTGTTTCCTGAGGTCTTGATTGAATTCGATACATTTTACGATCCCTTGCTCGTAGACACGTCGTAGAAGGCACTTAAATAATATTACTAAGGCACACATGTATTACGTGAACAAGATACTTTCTTACCTTTTTGGCCGAAAATGAGTCAGAATTACGTAAACACATACTTTTATTATATGGACTGACTTAGTTACCAAGTAAAAATTATGATTTTACCCTTTTTGTAAATTTCGATTTCAATAATATTCTGTTTATTCGTTTACCTTGTTGTACAAAATAAATATAACGTTTTTACCAGAAGTGGCCTCCGCTTGAGTAGGATTTATTTAAATGGCTTCTCAATTTGTTTAGACAAAAGCAATTGTAAAAATATTAACCTTTTGGTTGGGTCGACGTTGTGAATAATGTTTGTGACGTGAACGGATTTTTGTGAATTAAACGTCAAAGGAGGCTTAGTACATCCTACGTAGCGCAAAGTAATTATTTAAATATTCAAAAATATTCGTATGGTTATTACTGAAACGTGGCTCGTTTAAATATGTTACAGTAATCAAATGTATGTAATCCTAAAGTATACTACGGTCGTATTTTAATAAAATGTTGCCTAAGTTGAGATTTGCTCTTAAAAGAGATTTATGTTCAAATAATAATTATTTTATATATCCTAATACTTGACACCAGGCATTACGTGTTGAAAGGCGGAATTCAAAGGTGCGCTTTTGACCAGAGCGAAGAAATAAAAACATTGATAAATAATAATTCATTCCCCCGAGTGGGAATCGAAACTACAAACAGTCGCGTTCATAATCACACACTTGTGCCCCTTATACCACGACTGGCCTGGCTTTTTGATCGTGTTTAAATAAAATGTTTCCTAAATTGACATTTTCTGGTCTGAATGCAAGAATTACAAAAAAATTAAGTTCAAATTTTAATGATTCCTAATATTTTTCTTTCCTTAGTTTAACATTTGAAAAGAAATGTTAAAATATGTCAAAGATTATTCGTAGGAATATATTTTTTTAATTATTAATGCTAATAATAAAACAGTTGTAAGGAGCATATAAAACTTTGGACAGACCTCTATAAGAAGGCCTCATTAGTCAGAAAGTTTAGCCCATTTGCAAAGACGCGTAATTTCGTATTCGACTATCGATTAACAGTAATATTATAAATATTCTTTTTCTTCTTCTATCCTTTTTAAATTATACTTGTACTGTATCTGATGCTAATGAATTATTTAATATTTAAATTAAGCATCCTTTTCAAATTATATTAAAAATATTAAATCTCGGTCTTGAAAGTTCAATCATTCAAGGACTGAGGAAGGGAAAGGAAGCTTTGCGCGTCCACTTAATTAATTTAACGTTGTGTTATATTTCTACTTATTTATTCACACAAGAATAATATAATAACACTTGTATTTTTGTATCAGCAGACATGCTTCATAATTTTGAATCTTTAAGCATTATTAATTAAATTTGTACGCATTCAACGTTGACGTCTCCGTTGTTTTAATGAAAGATTGTATTAGAAATATTTTCCTCGTGTATAATTTACTCTTAAATATTCTTTTGTTTCGCTTTTGCTTCTTAATTATATAATATTAATATTTTCCTATATTTCGTATTTCGGAAAAACTTTGTACTTTTATTATTTTTAGTCTGTGCTCTGCCTGCTACTGCAAAAAAAGTAAGATCAAGCTTTTCACTTTCGAACCACGAGTTTTTAAAATTAAATATTGATATTGAATTCTGAAACATTTTAAAAGAATGTGATGAAAATCTGATTGATAATGTAGATTTTTTTGTTTACGTTTACTGAAACCTTGAATATTTGCAAAAAATTCTTTGAAGTTCGAACATAAAAGAGCCATTAGGTGATTTGTTTTAAGTCGATGATTGAGTAAGAAGCAAATCATTCGTGATTGAGTCGGATTTTATTCAGGTCTGCCAAAAGCAAAGATTTATGTAATACAGAAATATTATTAAAATAGATTTGAATACTTTTTTCAAACGCTACATTATTTTGTGAATTTCTATGTAAAGTATAAATTATCTATGTTACTCAGGGCAATCAGTATTCTATATACTACCTTGGCAATGTATACAATGCCAGGGGCAAAGTTTGAAATAATATATAATAAATATTATTGTCCATTTTATACTTTGCCTAGATTAAATCAAATCAGCTTCACACTGTATCCCGCACACAGCAGGGTAGGCAGAGAGTACTTAGTGTTAAGACACTCCGTTCTCCACTTCGCCGAGTTCAGGATGCCTGTATAATTAATAAAATTCCTAAGGTTTTCATTAATTGGTCCATATTCCTATATACGAGCTACAGATTTAGTTTACTTTTCAACTCAAAAGTTACTGACCTATGTTTTGTATCTGCGACTATCATTACCGATAGAGAATGTTACGAGGCATCATATAATCTTCTTCTTATATTTTTATCACGGAATTCCAGTAAGATCGGGATTTACGTAGGAAAATGCTGGCCATGGAAAATTTTAATATATTAAAAATAACTAAACATTATTCTATAAAATACGATATTTTTTGGAGCAAAATCAAATAAAATCACAATAGATTTATATCATAAATTGTGAAGTGTATGTGTGTGTATAGAACAACCGATAACTGTACTAACCAATCAATATTCAATATATACAAGTAAATAGAAACAGCTTAACCGGCTTAAGTTGCTGCTTTCACTATTATATTTTGGCAAATATTTAGTATTCGTTTTATGTCAATCAATTCGTAAATAAAAATATATATAAATATAAAGTATTTATAATAGTTCGGTAAAATTAGTAAAAAATATCTGCTTCATAACATTGGCTGGATAAATCAGAGAAATTTCCACTTTGTATATTTAGTAACGGAAATATCTACTTTACATAGCGCCTTAGGAGAGCCATGATACCCTGTAGCCAAACTTAAGAACAAATTTGACATGTACCTTCATAGTCAGATATAGAGTATAAACCCTTCAATCCCCCGAAATATGTAATCTAAATTCTTTTGGGTCGTCAAATATGTTTTTCCTTAGGGTATCGTTAGACAACGCAAGGTAAGGGAAACTTACCTAACGTACCAATTTGACTGTATGTTAAAGTAAAATATTATTTATTTTTCTATGTTCTTTTTAAGCACAGAAAGTTGTAAAGTTTCTTTGTTTTCTTTTATACAGCTAGCAAGCTAGTACATATTTTCTCAATTAATAATACAATTAAAGAAATATTATTATTGGCGGTACTATGATAGTAAATGTCAAAGATATTTATACCTTTAAATGTTTTTATTATTTATAAAAATTACAAAATCTAATATTAGCTAGCCGCTAAAATTTAATAACACCGACTCATTTTTTTAAAGACAACGAAAATATATAAGAAATATATTTTATTTGTGAAATAATTTTTCTTTATATTTAAATTATAAATGTTTTTTTTGTTATGGTGTAGGTACTTTATAAAAGCTTTAGAATTTTGATCCCTGCACGGAGTATTCTATTGACTAATAGCTGTTTGTTCCGGTGTGGTTAAATCTCTGCGCATTTCATCCGCTATTTCATCCGCTTCCCCATCCATCGAGTGTCAATACTTTATATTTTACACCCCACAGTGAATATGTCGTAAATATATAGGCGTTTCGTAGATAACAATATTTTTAAACTACCTTGACACCGTCGTGGCGCAGTGGCAGAAGCGTGTGACTGTAAACACGGTGGTTCTGGGTTAGATCCCCATTCGGGTAATAAATTATTATTTGCTAATATTTTCATTTCTTCACTGTGATAAAGGCAAAGCGTGGCGTTGAATTCCACCATTCGACATGCAATGCCTAGAAAAATAGGTGGAAAGTCTTCACAGTGTCTTAACACCAAGTTGTCTGCCCTGTTATATGCGGAATACTGAAAAAAACAAAAAAAACACTGTGACGTAAAATAAATGTAGATGTTTTTTTTGTTACATTGAAATCACGATATTGGTAATTGAGATTACTGTATTGAAGCAGTACGTTCACATACATACTAAGCTCAAATCATGCTTTTCTTTCCTCATCTAACTTGATGTTTCGTTTGAAAATGTAAAGAAAATAGTCTGCATATTCTTATATTGGTAAAAATAAACTGTCGGGCACGATTATTACCTGTTTTGTCTTAGAAGTAAAATTCACGTTACATTTTTTTTATTTATTGTTTTTTTATTTAATCTAATATTTTCTCGTAAGTTGTCAACTTATAACCACCGTAATGGTGAAACGCTTTCCTACTGTGCCACGACAGTTTAAATTTTCGGTAATTTATAAAAAAAACAGCTTCACGATGCACACACAGCAGAGAAGGCAGAGGAAATCTAGTGTTAAGAAACTCCGTTCCCTACTGTCCGCGGAGTTCTGGAGGCATTGCATGTTGAGTGGCGGAACTCAACGCTGCACTTTGCCGTAGTTATTTTTATTTGTCAATTAAAATGGCCATACTGAACAGTTTTTGCTAAGGCGGAATCTTATTATTTCTTATAATTTAATTGAACTATTAAAGTTATTCATTAGATGTCTAAGTCGTAGATCTTAGATTTTTTTATGTCAATGGAAAATGCTCACATTATTTTTTATATTTAGCTGAGCTATTAGCATTATTCATCAGACGTTCCAGATTTTCAATTTCTACTTAACTTTATATTTTTGTTAATAAAAATTAACTTAATTTTTTCGTAACAATCTTTAAATATCTATAAAACATTATATTATATTTATTTTATAATTTAATATTATTGATGCTAATCGTACCAACCATATTCTATCTCTTACCACCCACCCCTTCTTGCTTCATAAAAATCGTTTGCCATTTTTTTGTCACTCATTCTCTTGATAAGCTCAAACCACCTGAACACGCGTACTTTTTCATTTAGCTAGTATCGACCGTTCTGAGTGTATCTTTATTTTGGAATTGGTTAGTTAGACTGACTTGTATATACAGAGAGAGTGTATCTCTACAACATTCAGATTTCTTTCATTGTCCTCCTGTAATATTCACTTTAATTCGAACAAAATATGTAATAATAAGGAAAATTAAGATTGTAATATAAAGAGTATGAATGTAGTTTATATTTATCTAGATTAATTACATTAAAACTATAAAATCCAATCAACAATGAAAATAAATCTAGAAAATGTTACTTTCATATTCGGACGCCATTACTCTTAGTTTTAATTTATGCCCGCCATTTTGGGTTACATTTTGGTTTAAAAAAAATTCTTGTAAAAACGATAGTAACTCTCTAACCTGATCATTAAGTATAACATTAATATAAAAATATTTTGTCTATTGCCAGGTGAAGTCATGGATTTGATGGCGTTAGTTGGATCTGCAGTAAATTTTGTTCTATACTGCAGCATGAGTCGACAGTTTCGTTCCACGTTCACGCGTCTGGCTGGCAAGCTGCGACCGTCGCTGGGTCGCCAAGACAGCGAGCGAGTCACAACCACCACCACGGTAAAAGCGTAGCGATCGCGGTCCGCAGTCGAGACGGCTGTGCAATTGTGAATATGCTTAATTATTACAAGTATTTAAATTAATATTTTGATTGCTTTATAATATTTATAAAATCTTTTATTTCCCGACGAAGCCCGACGTCGTCAAACGATCAAACGTTAAATAACATCGTATGGTTGCAGGATCAATATCGTTGAGAGTATAATAGGGAAGACTTTGGCAAACTTCGATATTCGAAGTTTCCTTAGTAGCGATAGTATTATAACTGAAATGTTAATATTTTAAATATACATTCATTTATTCAATGTTGTTAGAAATTTAATAAATGCTTCTTGCTTTGTTTTTGTAAAGTGAAATCAATTATAGGATTTCCAAGCCAAGGAGTTCAAAGGTTGGCGATATTGGAATTAATAAGGTTACGTACCGTAGAACTAAAGCAAATATGCTTAGTTATACTAGTCGGTTATATTTTCTAGCTTTTATTGAATAGACCGTAAGGTTAATGTTTATATCTATAAAAAGTAGAAAATTGCAAGACATTTATGTAACAAAATTTAGTTACTTGTCTTAACTAATGGTGCCTAGTTTTAGGTAATGTATCTGTATTAAGATCTTGTAGGTTAAATTGATTTTACGAAATCATTTAAATTCATATTTATAAATAAATAATATATATGAATAATATATCTGATTTTTGTTCATAAAACCTTTTTACATTATATTTCATAAAAAAATACTAAATTAAAGCTCTTTTATATATTAAAAATGTTGTATATAAGTTTAAGTGGAATGTCACGAAAGAAATAAAAATTGTTATTTATATTTATATAAATGTAAATAGGGTATAAAAATGTATCTTGGTAAGTATTCGTAGGATTGTGTAATTTACATTATAAGTTCATTATGAAATGACGAGACGTAATGAAAATTAATGGATGTCTTTTATTGCGACAGACGCGATTCTGTTTTAGGTCAGTCGTCCAAATCTTTTACACCGTCTATCCATCGAGTGTGAATAAAATTGTGAATAGTAAATAAATATTAGCTTAGGTATATACCTACATATCGAAGCCAGTCGTGCCGCACGGGCACAGTGTGTACTGTACACTTGACTGGTTGTGGGTTCGATTCCCAATCGAGGAATATCATTTCTTCGCTCTGGTCGCTTCATCGAGGCAAAGCGCGGCGTTGAGATGCACCACTCCACAAGCAATGCCTCCAGAAAAAATGGGAAACGAATTGTCTTAACACTAGGTTCCCTCTGTCTACTCTGCTGTGTGCGGAATACACCGTCAAGCTGATATTAGCTATATAACCTTTCAAGAGTAAATAGAAATTTCCTTTTGCGTGTTAATCAGTGGAGTAATCATAATTCGTTGTAGTTTCAGTAATAATACGTTTTTCAACTTTTAAACGTCGAAATACAGTTAATTCTTGACAGGAGTGGCTTTGTATGTAATTTGTTTTATTTTAAAATTAGAATTAGCTTCACGCTGTATCCCGCACACAGCAGGGAGGGAAACTAGTTTAAAGACACTCCGTTCCCCACTTTCTGCTGAATTCTGGAGGTATTGCGTGTTGAGTGGCAGAACTCAACGCCGCGCTTAACATATAAATATAAATTTAAGTAAATATTTCATCTCCTCGAGTGGGGATCGAACCCACAACCAGTCGGTTTTGCAGTCACACCTCGTGCCGCTGCGCCACGACCGGCCTGTTTTATTTTAAAGATTTATTATATAGCAATTTATGTAAATAGATATAGTAATGGTTGATTCAAACAAAAACGGAAAGACAGGTTAAAGTTGTAACAAATATCTAATTTTATAGTATGTATGTTTTTATGCCTAATTTAATGTCAAAAGAAATTATCAAAGAATATTTTAAATGTTTTATACACTAACATATGAAATGTTAGTGTATAAAACATTTAAGTTTATGTTATACAATTGTTGAAGTATATTGAAACTCCACATAATGGGAAGGTCCGTTGTAATCTGGGTCATATGGGTCGATTGTTTTTGATAGACGGTTAATGGTACCCATTAGGTTTTAATGTAAATCTTCAAAGGTTAGACACCCTCTTTTAGAAACTGTGGTGAAATGTGGGTTATGCTTAAGAATAAGGTTAAACATACATAAATATAATTTATATACAATATATGAATAATAGCGACGTTGAGTTCTGCCACTCAACAATGCCTCCAGAATTCGGCAGAAAGTGGGGAACGTAGTGTCTTAATGCTAGGTTCCTTCTGCCTACCTTGTTGTGTGCGGGATACAGCGTGAAGCTGATTTATTTCTTTGATTTGTATGTATAATATATGAGTGCTATAAAACTAAGTTTTAACTTTAATGAAAATTACTAGTAGATTTATAAAACAATTTAGTTTTAACATATTTTACGATATAACATAAGATAATATAACATATTAATAATATATTACGAAAATTGTAATCTATAGGCATTGTACTTAAAATATGTTAGAGGTGTTCCATTTGGGAATGTATATAAACGTTTATTTGTATATAATGCTTCTGTTTTATTTTATTGACTTTAATGATTTTTGTATGTTCTAAAGTTTCTCTCCCTATACCCGGTATACAGCGTAAAGCTGAAAAAAAATCTTGATGTAATTAATGTATAAATATCTACTATTACATATCTAGACATAGCCTTTCTGACAAACACGGTAGGTATTTATTTTAAGGGTTCCGTACCTGAAAAGAATAAAAAGGAAACTCTTAAAGGATCACTTTGTTGTCCATCTATCTGTCTGTCGGTCTGTGCCTCTGTATAGATATTTTTTTTAATATTGCGTGAAGATATGAAGTTGAAATGAACACCAAATATACGAAATATTGTATAAAATTTATCGTATAATCAAACCGTTCCGTTCACAAATTCCGTTTACCTAATTTTATGAAATTCGTATAACAAAGAAAAGATTCGAAATTTGTATTTTTTTTGGTATATCATAGAGAACTATTACAAACTTACATTTGTAGTAAATTTCATACAAGCTTAATGCATACGCCCGTTACCTTACCTTTAATAACTTATAGTTTCCGTTGACCTACAATTATAAAATTGGTACGGAACTCCCGGCCGACGTCTGACTCGACGTGATGGTTTTTGTCCGTTTATCTTATACTTATGCATTTTTATGTGTTAAAACGCTTAATAGTGTATATTTAAATATATTGAGACTTAATAGTGAAATGTTGTAGTATGTATATGTCGTAGAAATAAATGTTTATAGCTAGTCAACATTTTGTATAGAATAAAAAAAACGTATTAAAATAAAGAAATACGTCTATTAAATTCTGTGTATTATTTAATGTATTTTAAATTGTTTTGATTACCATACAAACAAGTTAATCTATATTTAGTTTAGTATAGTTCTCCCCCTGACCCTTTTGAAACTACCACTGATAGCTACCATTAAGTACTTTAGTCGATAACAATAGGTTGCCATTTCAATTGTTTCGGTCTGTGACGATTTACGAGTGGCCAATAAAGGACAAAGCGTTAGTAAGCCAGCTCTTTATGTCACTTTCCACCTAAAGTTAACTAATATAAATTAATACTTAATACGATTCGACTTGAAATGAGCCACGCTAGTTAAGGCTAGTCGTGGCGCAGAGGCAAAGCGTGTATTGTCAACGCGACAGGTCGAGGCAAATGACGTTGAGTTCCACCACTCATCACGCAATGTCTCCAAAAATCGGCGGAAAATCGGGAACGGATTGTCATAACACTAGGTTCCCTCTGCCTACCATGTTCTGACAAACAAACAGCTGCAGTACTGCTACGAGTATACCAAATATTTATTTTTATTTTTTTACCCTCACGCTTTATTCTGTATACACGAAGGAAGGCAGAAAGAATCTAGTGCCCAGAGACAGAGAAAAAGTATCTACCAGAAAGGAAAATGTAATAATTCATGTTCCCCTGTAATTTAACAAACGTTTTCTATTTACAGAGGGAAATGTAAAAAGTAAATCAGCATATTTACTCGTTTTTGAATGTGGATCACGTGAAGGCACTGCTATGATGATGAATTTTAACGAAGTTTGTTGATTTTACAAGCACATGCACAGGTTTAGCTAATGGATTATATTATGTAATTGCATCATCCGATTTAATGCTCGTGCCGTACATATTACGCGTCAATTTGTGGGAATTTCTGTGACAAATTTGCGATCAGTGTACTTATATTAGAATATAAACATGAGGCCAGTCGTGGCGCAAGGGCACAAAGTGTGACTGTAAAACAGACTGGTAGTAGATTCGATCCCCACTCGAGGAGATGAAATATTTACTTAAATTTATATTTCCATTTTTTCGGTCTGGTGTCGAGACAAAGCGCGGCGTTGAGATCTGCCACTCAACACGCAATACCTCCAGAATTCGGCAGAAAATGGAGAACGGAGTGTCTTAACACTAGGTTCCCTCTGCCTACCCTGCTGTATGATTTTTATAAACATAAGAAATAATTTTAATAATTAAAAATATACATATATTTTTAATTGGACTTTTCGGGATAATGATATATTATATATACCTATTACGTGGGAAATAATGTAATGTAACGCAAAAGGCAATCGAACCCACAATGGAGTTATTGTGAGTTCATGTATCCACATTTTCCTTCTCGTATACTCAATATGTTTTGTATATTTTAGCGTGAGAAGTGGTTCCACTCACTTTGGCAAAAAGCAGGAAACAATATGGTTTTTTTTTTCTTTTATACTAAAAGGGTGCAAACATAACATGTTTCTTTTACGATTTTAACCTAGCATACAATGAATGTAACTTAGATTTATTTTAATAGTTTTTTTTATTAACAGACAACAAGTGTTGTGACACTGTGTTAAGACATTCCCTTCTCCATTCATTCATCGAATTCTGGCATTGTCGGTATTGACACTAGACCGAAAAAATGAAAACGTCTGGACCAGCCTCAACTGGTTTTTTTTATATACTGTAGGAATATATACTCCTAACTTCATCTATATACATATAAAATTTTTATAAATTAATTATTGATAATGTTTGTTCAATTCGTCTTATTGTTTTTTTATCAATAGATCACACCATGGAATACATTTTTTGCATATCTTTACGCTGTATCCCGCATATAGCAGGGTAGACATAGGGATCCTAGTGTTTAGACACTTTGTTCCCCACTTTCTGCCAAATTTCGAGACGTTGCGTGTTGAGTGGCGGCCTTTTTTGTTTTGCCTAATTACCAGGGCAAAGAGATGAAAATATTAAATAATCCCTTCCCTCAAGTGGGAATCGAGGGCACAACCGTTGTCCTTACAGTCACAACTCTGCCACTGCGTCACGACAGTTTCGAACTTTTATTAAGCGCCTTTGTATCAAAATAAATTCTTTGATTAAAAATCGTTTGTTAGATACTTTTTTAGCCAACGGCAAACATTATTCCTTTGAAAAATAAACAGAACCCAGTAGCTTCTAGCAACTCCATTCGTGTGTCCTATTTAAAGAAATCAATGGACCGAATTCAAATTGCCTTTAATCTGTCGTCATATGTATTCTATATGTATTTCTGTAATATATTTTCTGGTATTGAAAGAGAGCAATAGCTTACGCAGATAAATGTATTTTTAAAGAACGACAAGATATTTACCTTCGATAACCTATACACCATAGAACTCTGAAGACGTTTTAATGTATATAAATTCATAGAAATGGCTATTTTAATTGAGCTGAGTGAAGCGAAGCTCTTACTGGTCAAAAGCGTGTTTCGTTGTAATGCTATTCCTCCTAGACCGTTAAACCTATAGCTCTAAAATTTTGCAAGAACGCTGTGAACGATATGGTGATCCCAGCGAAGTAGTTTGATGATAATTGTAATTGTAGTTTTTGAGTAAATGGTCAAAATGTGTCCCATAAAGTTAAGCTGAGGAACGTTTTGTAATTCATGCGCACAGAATGATCTTTGACCAACCTAACCCATTGCGTACAAAACAGAAAATTTCGCATAAATTTCGTCAAATTTAGCGCAACATAACATCGCTCAGCTCCACCCGCCGTGCACAGTATGTGGCGCATCCTAGTATTTACTTAGGTATTTATATAGTTTTCTAAGTAGAAAAATATTAAAATGAATTTATCACTTTTGTAACTACGAAACTATAAAAATAGCAGATAGGGTGTGCTTTATGGAAACTGTCTAATAAAATTAATATTCAGATATGTACATATCACAACGACAATTCAATGTTCTAATTCATATTTTTTAGTTGTGACGCTGTTTAGACGATATCCAATTGACGTGAGTTTTAATCAAACTTTTACAGAAGTTAGTTGATAAAATTTATGCTATAGGCATAAATTTTACACATTTTTTTTAAGAATACATAATTTATGCTAATATTTTGGCAGTAAAGTGTACTTTTGTAAATATGTAGGTATTTTACCTGGACGTAGCTTACAAAGTATCTAGAAGAGAAATTTGAACAAATTTTCAGCACGTTCCAATGTTTAAAAAGAGACGGAAAATTGTGAGTCCAAATGTAAAAAGTTGGGATATGGTCTAAAAAATTTTCTGGAAAAAATTAACCCTTATAAGATTACTTTGCTGTCCGTCCGTCTGTAGGTACGCCTGTCAAGAGCCCATATGTCAGGACCGCTTGGAGATATCGAGTTAAAATTTAAACCATATACTCAGATATACGGTTCCATAATTTTACTGAAAAAATCGTATTTCTACATTTACTTAAACAAAAGACATTACCATTTAAATCGCAAAAAATGCATATTTCGACACTATAAAGGAAATACAAAATTAATAGGCTACTTTTAGTTAATCTAGAATTATAAAATTTGGCAGCTAGTATCTACAGGTAGTACTGTTTTAGGAAAAAAAATTAAAACTATACATTTGTGGTTAAATCTTAAAAAATAATCTAGCTTTAAAGGGGGGGGCAAAATTTGGTATTAAAGTCAGGCTAGTTCAAGCTAGGTATCAGGTGAAAGGCCTGTAGATAAGCTTGAATTTCAGAAAAAGCTCGAGACCTTCAATTTTCGTACCGAACCCTTGGTGGGCGAGCCCGACTCGCGCTTGTCCGGTGTTTTTCAATTTAGGAATCGGATAAAAATGAGAAAAATAATTTTAGATATGAATAATCTATTCTAATAGAATAGAAGAGTCGATATGAATAATCTATTCTAATAGAATAGAAGTACTCTAGTACTGCGAAAATAAAATAATTGTCCATTTTAATTAAGTCTAAGTATGTTAACGCACTTATTTGTGCATATAAGTACATTATAAATAAAGATAATGTTAATTACTTACTGGAAAAAACAAAAAGGGGATCAATTTTGATTAAAATCAATTATATTTATACTAGCGGCGCCATGCGGCTACACCGGCTTGAAATATACGAGTACAATTGGCAAAAAAAACTGACCAAGCGGGCGTCGGTCTCGCCCACAGAGGATTCTGTATCAATTTCAGCATTGTGATTGGGAAATACGTTATACGGTTTTAATGATGCAGCGAATAAAGATAAAAAACTTAAGTTGCACTTATATGAAATGAACTACAAATATAAGTACTACTTGTTTCTCTTAAATAACTATAAATTTTTACTTTTCGGATTTTTTCCTTTAATTATATTTTAAATTTATTGTAAATTTTTAAACATTTTTTAAAGTGTTATTCCACACTTAGGAAAGATTTGAACGAATGGCTTAGTGGTCAGAGCGCCTAGTCGGTTTCCAGGAGGCGCGGGTTCGAGTCCCGCGACGTTCAAATTTTTATACTTTTTCTAAATAAGTATCTTTATTGTAAATTGTTTTTCTTTTTCTTTAGTTTGGTTATTTTTTTCACTTTTACATTTTTACACTTCTAGTTATGTACTATGTGGCCATGTATTCGTATGCATATGTATGTGTATATTTATACGTAAGTATGTATGTGTGTTAAATTAATTAAGTAGATTCTGAGATAAGCGTGAACAAACGCACAGACAAACAGATAGAAATTTTTAAAAATTATTGTTTTAGGTTCTGTTACATTAATAAAGGCCACCATTAACATTTGTTCTTATATATCTTCCTACATTACGATTTTATTATAAGTATAGATGACAGATGTGACAGCTGATTGACATTGACGTCTGCTCTAATGGTCTTTTAATTTTTTGCTTCACTCGCTTCGTTCGTTACGATGCGTTTTGGGTGATTTTCCGTTTGTTTGCTTTGTACATCTCTTGCTTCCCTAGTGGACACCGAAATCTTTTAGATCTAACGACCACCCCGCTATGGATATGGATCGCTGTATGAATTTTGCAATAGCCTCATTTTTACTAAATCTTTAATAACTCCGCTCTCAGTTTGCCAAAACTGACTGAATTGTTAGGGAGGGAATGAGGTACCTATTATCTATTAAATCATATCATTTTCATCTCTACATTCTGGGCTCGAGAATGTAATAGTTTCAGTCTCCTTTTGCAACAAAGGCTAGTAAATAATCCTTACAGCAATTACATATATTGTGTATAATATTATAATATGTATACAACGGTTTTCAAAAAGTAAAATATTTTTTACGTTTAATTATAGATTATAGATTACTATCTATAATGGATATTTTTCTTTATATTTTATAAATGCTTTAAATATTTTACAGTAAATACTGAATAAATTAAAAGGAAGTCGACTTCCTTTCAATGTTTAATAAGCGGCTTCATGCGCATCGTTTATTACCTAACAACACAATACAGCCATTCTCGGAAATATCCAAAGTCGGTAATTAGCTTTTATGTAATAAAAAATTAAGTACAAAATTTAATTAATTATACATAATCTTTTTAAGTTTACAAATAAATATTCTTTCAAACCTATAATTAGAAGTTTTCTGTTTTTATGAAATTATTCGTAGATTGAAAGACTACGGTTCGGCATTTAGTTCTTTTATTCAATGTAGTATACTATGTCATTGTCATTGACGAGAACCTATTGATGCTAGCCGTAAAGTGAACCTCTGTCCATGGTCTGATAAATTCTGGCTGGGTAACATGGCAGGAGGACACTGTTGTGGTCTGCGACCGCAGAATACCACCCAAATTCAAGTGGTTAATAGTGTGTAGTTAAGATCATTATCCAATCGGTTTGTCTTATCGTCTACTTAACACATTAATTCAAGGTTATCTTGGATTCAATGATGTAGCGGATAAGCTCCCAGAGCGTCACCTTGGATGGTATGGAAATGTTGGGTGCTAAAAAATTAAATTCAGACTGTTAAAAATAATTTATTGAACACGTGTTTCGTGGTTTTTTTAGAAACCCCTAAGGGTGCAAATAAGCGAGCGAAGCTGCCGCTCCCACTAGTCTCTAGATATATATAATAAAACAGTAAAAATATATTGTGTGTGCATTTAGCAATTTAGATTAAAATGGATAGACACTTAAAAAGAATAATAGAAAGCAACATTTTTTTTTAAATGTACTATAATAACTTTTTTTTGTTAATGACTTCCTTAAAACTTTCAACAATTGCTTTGTTTTAACTCAGCATAACATTTATAGTGTTTGTTTCATCAAAACTGGTTCATTAAAAAAATATCGTCATTTGAATGAGCTCAAGGTATTATAATAAATGTATAATTGCTTGTAACAAATTTATAATTTTAACTGTATATTATATATTTAGTAAAACGTCATTTTCGATTAATATAATTAAGTGAAATTTAACATAAAAACGGCATTTTTTAACTGTCCGAACAGTTACAGTTTAACTTTATGCCCAATAGATGGCACTGTGCATAAAGCATCATTTTCTGAATCGCGTTGGTAAGTTTCTGGGCTAAAGCCTAAAGAATGACATTCGAAACGTCTTGGTTATATCATTGTTGATAAAAATATATTATTTTAAAGCACTGTTATTTTATAGCACAAATTACAAATAATAAAGTAAACAAAACTGAATTGTTGGTGAAGGTTACCTTCATAAAGCATAACAGTTGAGTCGTTAGTTTTAGTTTAGAATTAAATCAAGACAGACTTGACTTTGACTTTTTCAAGACGACTTGATCTTCCAAAAAAAATATTAAGTAAATACATATACATATTCTTCGGTTCGTTCATTCCTTTGAAATAAATCTATTTGAAAAAGTCCAAAAAAAATCCTTTCAACGTGTACTCTGTAATAATACATATTTACCAATTGTTAATATGTGTAACTAATTAAAAAACTTTACAGCAATCATTTTATATAGAATATTATGATTCCTTACCCAAATCTATAATTTAACATTTAAGGCTGTTTCTGAAGGAGTAAATTAAATTATACACTGACATCAGCACATTTAACAGTGTTTTAAAATGATTATAAAACGTACATAACATATGTACAAAAGAATGAAATGTTACAAAAATATATGCTTATAATAAATAATAATTTGCTATATGTATCAATGCTCAAAGTATATTATTATAAATATTAAGTATCAATATTGGTCGTATTTTTTAATTCAAAACCATCAAAAACCCTTAAAGAAATTATATTAATGTCGTAAAAAAATAATCAAATGCAAAACTATAATAAAACTATTAAATATAATATTTTTTTTTTATAAAAAAATACCATTGATTTCCAGGATACGAAAATACCCATATTTATTGCGAGTGGTGTTTATAATACAAGAAAACAAAAGCAACTCAATAGCTGAAAAAGTTATAAGCTTAAGAAAATGATAGCAATAATATATTGTTTCGTGTCAAATACAGAATAGAAATTAATCGTGGGCCTTAATATCTTGTATACGCGTTAAAAAGTCGTAGAGAGATAGAAAAATAGATAGATAAAATTCTTTATTGCATACACAGTTTATAAATATAAGTACAAAAAAGAGACGACAATGTTTTCGTACAAATATACTCGTAACTGTAGTATGCAAAAGCGACCTTATCAATATTAGTAATCTCTTACACGTAACCTTAAGTGTACACAAAAAATAATATAAGAACCGTTTAGTGCACAAAAAATTGTAGCGCAGAAAAAAATATAATCATAAATATAGAATAGAGAAGAGACATAATAGAGAAAACAACAACGCACTTTAGTCAGGTGGCTTTTATTATTTAGTCATTCAAGTACATGTATTTTTTTTAAAGCTTGCTACCTCCATTGTGGTAAACGGAGACTTTGTTTGCGGTTGTTTAAATTTTATCCTGTTTTTTTCAAATTTATGTTAATAGGGACACACTGCATTATTGAATTTTCTAATATTTTGTACGTTTGGTTTTATTCATATTTTTAAAACGTTGTTTTGCTTAACTTAAACTTTTAAGAGTGTGGAGAAGATGATGGAATGCAGGGCAGATTGCACCGATTTTGGCTTGGGCGTTAGTACTACTAGCAGTTAGCGTTACTACTAGTAGCAGAGTGCAAATGGACAATTTTTTGAAAACCTTAAAACAGAGCTTTACAGTGTATCCCGCATGAAGCGGGGTAGGCAGTGGAAGTCTGGTGTTAAGACACTCAACAGAGTGTGGGAAACATTCCTACTTTCGCTGAATTCTGCAGGCATTGTGTGTTGAGCGGTGGAACTCAACGTCGCGCTTTGGTTCGACTTCAGAGTGAAGAAATGAACATTTTAAGTAATTTATTTCCCCGAGTGGACATCGAATTTACAACACGTTGCGTTTACAGTCACACGCCTGTTTCCCTGTGTCATGACTGGCCTCAATTAAAGAAATAAGATATCGTAAAAATAGCTTATCGAAAAGCAGCCTCAGGTCACAAAATCTAAGTAGAAGAAAAAGAATTATATGCACGTACTTTTACTAAAATTAATTTAGCTGCAACGATGTGTTATTAATCTTATGATATATGTCACGCGCTAATGATAGTGCTACTAGTAATAATCTCAGATCCGCAATGTGTCAAACTCCTACTTAATAGTTTTTCCTTATCTTTGTTTCTAATATGCACCTAATTTCAGTCCAAAGTAACTTTAAATGAGTATAAATAAAAAAAAATCTTATATACTGTATTAATATACATTATTTTCTTTGTATACTGTAAATTACTTAGGAAAAAAAAATTTTTACAAATTTATGTTATTGTAAATGTCGAAAATTTCCTTTAGAGCAATCTTGTGATATGACGTTAGTATGAAGTATTTTTATATTAACTCTGTCGCTTATTGTCCTTTCCTTTGTCGCGATTCTTGCGTTCTTTCGATATTTGTAATAAACCATAGCTTCTATTTGTTTTATGTGAAGAAATTTCTTAATATTAGGAATTCTGTAAGAGAAAAAATAAAAATGATTATTAATATCAATATATTATTCTATGCCTTTCAAATTACAACCTTACAACAAATTCATTATACTTCATTAAAATAATATTTAAGACAGTTACATTTCAAATTAAAATGTTGTTAAAAGTAAAGTAAATTAGAAGTATGATGCAAATATCACTCTCACAAATTTTTCTACTGGGTGTTCTACGAACCAGCGAACCTGGCAACTGCACAGCATATGCTACCAGATGTTCTAATCTGCATTTATTCTAAATATTGGAATTACTCTAAATATTGGAATTACTCCATCTTCCTATATTTGTTTTGAAGCAGTCTTAGATATCCTTGAAAAGAAACCTACTAATTAATTATATTTGAATTGTACTTGAATCATTGCTTAAAATGTTTAACTAGACATATTCATTACTAATTGAGTCTTCATAAAATTAATCTATATTGTTCAGATCTCTGTCTTAAAATTTTGAAGCAAACTAATTATGTTTTGAAAATAATTATTCTTAGGATATATATAAAGAAAAATAAAATATTTTTTTTACCCTGAGGCAACAATATACAACCAACTTCCTAAGAAACGACAAGCAATGATATCGGTGGAAGATGTTACCTGTAAGCAAGAATATACTTAAATATCAACAAATGAAGTTTTTTATAGCAGTGGCTGGTTTGAGAAATTGGTTTTAAAATTGGCTAGCCGTTCCAAGTTTTTCTTTTTTTTATATATTAATTATATATTCTTTTAAAAAAAATATTATGTCATAGCATATAGCTAATCCATTTGCGCAGGGCACTGAACCTCCACTTTGATAACCGAATTCTTTAGAGTTTCTTTTCTTAGAAATTGTTTTCTCCATCGAGGAACTATTTGAATTAAATCTCCCTTCCTTTTGCTAAGATGAGGCAATACTTAGAAGTTACATAAGGTAGTGAGAGCAACCGTTTAAACGACAAAGGATGGTGTCACAAAATCTTGTATATCTAACAAGGATAATGCAAGCAAATTTATACCTGGAAAATCTCAATTAATGAAAACTCAGGAAGGAGTCAGGACAGAGTATTCACTGGACGTGGTTTGCAATTATATGTAACCTCTCCAGGAGGCAACATTCCGATAGTACTATTTAGATCTGATCGGTCAATTTTTAGAGCTTCGTTATTAAGCATTAAATCGTGCAAAAAATGAAATCAATATTTTATTCTTCGTATGAGTGTATGTATTGTTTTTTATGTTACTGTTCGTTCAATTTGTTAGCTATATTCTTCCGGCAGAAAAATGAAAGCGTAAAAAAGAGCACAATGAAATGCTAAATAGGCAATTAAACAAAATTTAATACAATAGTTAAAGCCACAAAATTTTATAGAGTTTGCATTCCTTATAACCACCGTATTAAATAATAATGAACTGTCGATGTAGTAACCATTCTTTTTTGTTGTTAAAAATATTGTCATCTTATCAGTAAAAGTACTAAGGAATAGTCAAGATTATAGCTCAAAAGTTCTGAGCTTACTATATATTCATTATATATCGTATGTAATTCTATATGATCAGTGCTTTCCATGGAGCAGAGCACTGATTTTATGTGTGTTCTTATAATTGACTCTGGGTAATTGATGCATAAGCCTAAAGTCACTAGCAGCTCAGCATTTCTGCAACCTGAGTGTCTACTTTAGAATAGTAAACCAATCCTCAAATAGGATTACTTAGTTACCTTAGGTCCATGGCTCATAGGGTTTCCGCAACCCAATGAGACATTACTGCAAAATTTTGTGAAGCAAATGATATGAGTAATTTCCTTTTGGTTTTCACAACCCAAGAAATTTGTGAGACAGATGAAGTACTGGCGATTGAGTTTTCGCAATCTAAAAAAAATATGAGAAAGATGAAATACTCTCGATTGAGCTTCCGCAACCCAAACTTTGTAAGGCAATATTAACTGACCTCTGAGGTTCTACAGCCGAATTTTTTTGTGAGACAGATGATGAACTGCCTTTTTGAGTAACTGTAACCCACAAATATATTTGTTTATTTCTCTATATATTGAAATTTTATTTTGACTAATTTTCGAAGGCAAGTCGTGAAATTCTGTTTAATTACCTTATTTTTATCGTTTTTTTTAGTTTCACGCTGTATACCGCACACAACAAGGTAGATAGAAGGAACACTTTCCCCACTTTCCGCCAAATTCTGGAGGCATTGCGTGTTGAGTGGCGAAATTCAACTTGAACTTTGCCTCGACACCAGAGCGAAGAAATGAAATATAAATGTAAATAAATATTTCCTTTCCGCGAGTGGGGATCGAACCCACAACTAGACGATTTTACAGTCACACTCACTCGTGGGCAGATACTACTATGGGTAATATATATATATATATATATATATATATATATATATATATATATATATATATATATATATATATATATATATATATATATATATATATATATATATATATATATATATATATATATATATATATATATAGTGAGTAGCACCTGCGAGATATTTTATTTCTCACTTATTTTCTTTATTACTAAATGGTCTCAATTTTTGAACGTAAATATCGAGATCCGTCTGTTTATATTGTAGAGTCTACATTTTATATTATTTTCAAATATGGCAACAATCATATACTGTAGAATTATTATTGTTTGTTATTCGATAAACTAGGATTAGGATTAGGATCTTTGCTTATGGCGTTCCGAGTGTGCCAGTAGAGCACATATCACTTCGCCAATGTCACGTTGTATGGAGAAAACACGAAGGAGGTTGTACGGTAAAAGAGATAATGTTACACAATAGGAGAATGCATGTTAAAAAAAAAAGATCCAGTTAAAAATTGCCTTCACCTATAAAGAACAAAAAAAAATATAATATAATGATAAACTATAATGTTACTTTCGACATTTCCAGCCGTGGCGGTAGTGGCGGAAAGTGTGACTGTAAAATCGACTGGTTGTGGGTTCAATCCCCACTTGAGGAAGTGAAATATTTATATATATTTATATTTTCATTTTTTCGCTCTGCTGTTAAGGCAAAGCGCGGCGTTGAGTTCCGCCACTCAACACGCAATGCTTCCAAAATTCGGAGGTAAGTGGGGAACGGAGTGTCTTAATACTAGATTCCCTCTGCCTAACCTGCTGTTAATTCGGCGGAAACTAAGTAACGGAACGGAACCTTCCCCACACAAGGTTCCCTTTGCCTATCCTGCTGTGTGTGGGATACAGCGTGAAGCTGATTTTATTTTATTTTTTTTATAATCCTATAAATTATTCAAGTGGAATAAAAAAGAAAATATAACTAACTTTTGTAGAAGCATTCGAATTGAAAATATCTAAAATAGCACGAATAATATCATTCGACGAAGAATATTTATACCGCGGTATTAAAGTTCGACAGAGCGTGGGAAACTACTGGGCTAGAGCAAGCAATCTTCAATAACGTATAAAAGTGACGATGAGCATTACAGTATAATGTATCTTTGAATAATAGTAAATAGTGGTAGAATAAGAATTATAGGTATCACATATGATAGAAATAGAAGAAAAAATATGTATTTATGTATTATATAAGGTGAATGGATCACTTTAAGCTTTGTTCGACAATTTCAATAAACAAATTTTGTATGAAGTTCTTATATATAATTCGGTAATGTCACTCAAACGTCGTTAATTATCAATATATGTAACTATCTATAATCAGTAAAAATTTAAAGGCTAAAATGATAGTCACAGGAGTAATTTTTTATATAGTTCTAAAAACTCTATTAGTTAATAGAATTTTATATATTAAATCCGTCCGTTCCGTCCGTTCTAAATAGAAAAAACGGAACCACTGTAAGATCACTTTGCTCTTCATCTGTCCGTCTATTAAAAACCATTTATTTCAAGATAGCGTGGAGGTATTAAGCTTTAATTATTTTAAATATCCAGATCTACGGTTCCTTAGAGTATAGTAAAAAATTAAGCTTCTAAATCAACGCTATCAAAAAAAAAATGAGCATTTACGCATCGTTTTTGTTGCATTTTGTATGAAATTTGCGGGTAATTAAAACCTGTAGGGCACTTTTTTTTTTTTTTTTTTTATTTATTTTCTCAAAATAACAAATATAAAAAACTTACATCTACTCCGCCAAACCATTTAAATGGTTTACCGACGGACAAAGCTCTCATATACACATTTAGAACTTAAACTTAAAACACTATGAGTAAAAAACAAGCTTTAAACTTATAAGCTAATTTTAAATAACAACTGTGTATATAAATGTTCCCGTAATGCCCCGTAAAAATCCGACTAGTAAAAGCTTACAAACAATAATAATTGCAAACTTATTTGTATTCCCGTTCATATAAAATGCCACACCCAAACTGCGAACCTTAAACGGTTTTTTAGAGTGACATTACAACTGGATTTAGTACTCTTAAAAACTTAAATTTAGGATACCTACCTACCCTGTCCTCCACTTTTCGCTTATTTTAGAAAAAAGCGTATTTCGGAAAACTATGACGTTTGTTGCTTAGAGCGATATCAAAATATTACTAAATGTTAACATACTTTAGAGTGGAGAATGAGCTCATAACAATCACACATAAGGTGTGGGTTCGTTTCCAACTTGGGAGAATAGTTAAAACTCACATCTGCGCCACAATGGCGATAAAGGCGATGCCATGAAGCATATGAATTGTTTATGAAATAGATCTAGGGGTGTAGGGTAGAATAGATCAAGCGGTATTCACATACAAATTTCTAGGGTCGGCAAAAACTATATTTAGATAAAAATGTGAACACCTGGTACTAAGATCAGCTTACAATATGTTTTGTATTCTTTATATTTTATTCAAAAACACACATATTTTTGTTTTACCATCCCATTAATATTATTGAACGTAATATTTTCTGCAAAGAAAGGTTTCTTTCAATATTTCAAAGTACATCAAAGAAAAAATTGAGATCTCAGCTTTCCATTTCATTTACCAACGTCGTGGTGGAAGTTCGGTGCGTTTACATAAGCACCGAAAAAAATAGCTTTACACGTTTAAATGTTCAGCTTTTTCATTTAAATAAGTCACGTCGATTCTGAGATGTCGTTTCATTTTTGTAAAAACGATTTATACGTACAATATTTGTTGTCAATATAAAACATTTTTTTAAAAAAGGAAATGAAGGAAATTTTCTTTGTTGGATGACTCCAATATACTGTTAACAAATAAAATTTCTCTATTTTGTCTTGTTTTCTACACATGTATTTTTTATTACATTTCTAGGAAAGTAAGGATGTACTTCTCGAATGACTAATTAATCGAATGATAGGTAATCAAGAAATAAATAATACGTACTGATGTAAATCACTTTTAAATACACATAAAACATTAATTCCAATAAAAAAAATATTTTTTTTGCAAAAAAAACATTTATAAAAAAATATAATGAATTATAAAATAATGAGAAACATTTTCATACTTCGACCGAGCTGTGAAATAATCGGGAAACCAAGTTCGTAACGCGAAGTCACGTGTCAGTTTGATTGGCGCATTAATTGCCAATCTATGTGAAGCTATGGTTGTATCGATTTTCGTGTGGTATTTCGTATCTACTGTAATTAATCTTATATTATACGTATAATTATTTAAGTATTGCTCATGGCGGTGATTGATTAAGAAGCAATACATATAATGACTTGAATATACTAGATTATGATTAAAGCTTCGATTAAAATATTTTTAGGGTTGTTTTGATATTTAGTTCTATATTGTTTTTAGAGGGAACCTAGTGTTAAGAACTCCGTGCCTCATTTTACGCCGAATTCTGGTGTCGAAGCAAAGCGCGGCGTTGAGTTCCATGAGTGAAGAAATAAAAATATTAAATATTTCATTTTCTCGAGTGGGAGTCGAACCCACAATCAGTAGTCTTTGCAGTCACACTTTGGCCCCTGCGCTACAACTGGCCTCATCTTCTAAATTGTTATAAATTTATAATTGACTTTTAATCTCATATCATCATTAGTTCAGCTTCAGGCTTTATTTCCCAAAAAACAGTGTATGAAAAAAAGGCATAGGTTCACGAAATTTCGTCCTCCGCTCTTCGTTTTAATTCAAGACAATGTGTGTAGAGTCAACTTGGAATTCAACGTCACGCGTTACCAGAACAGGGTAAGGATAATAATACATTCCCTGATCGCCATTACAGGTATACAGTCAATTAATCAATCTTTCTATGCCACAAGGGCCCAACGACCTTATTAGTTATTCCTAGCATTTATTGTAGAGAAAGAGAGGTTAGTTTATGGAACTTCTTAAGAATACATTACAGTAGAGTTGCAACGTTGCACAACGACTAAACTTTGTACTATAAAACATTAAATATATATGTATCTAAACTAGGAAAATAATAACATATAATTATAAAAACTACATGTTAATTATAATTACTGTTCTTAATTGTATTTCAGTCCATAACGTATTCAGTTATACATATATATGTACCGAACGGCGCTAAGTTGTAGTATTTTTTTTCAGTTTTATGCTGTATCCCCGTATATAGCGAGGTAGGTAGAAGGACCCTAGTATTAACATACTCTGCTCCCAACTTTCCGACAAGTTTTGAAGACATTTCCTCAAGTGAGAAATCGAACCTACAGCATGTCGCGTTTACAGTCACATGCTTGTGCCTCTATTTTTTATCTAATTAGTTAAAATCTATAATAAATTATAACTTTTACTTTATACTAGAGGTCCCGTGCGGCTACGCCCTTGAAATATATTTGAAATATACGTTTATTTAAGTACCAATTCTGTACCAATTTCAGTGTTGTGATTGGGAAATACCTTATAGTTTTTGATGACACTATAGATTTTGAATATGAGGCAAATTTCATACAAAATGAAGCAAAAACGTTTATGTATATAAATGCTCATATTTATTTGACTGCGTTATATTAGAAGCTTAATTTCTGTGCTTCTCGGAACTATAAACCTGAATATCTGATATTAATTTCAGATTGATACCTCCGTCCGTCCGTCTGTCTGTCTGTCAAGAGCATTTATATCAGGAATGCTTGGAGATATCGAGTTGAAATTCAAACCATGACTCAATTGTTTACGTTCCCTTGATTTCATGCAAAAATAGTATTTCTAGATTACTTAAAAAAGATATAACCGTTTATATCGTAAAAAAATCGTATTTCAACACAATAAAGGAAATCAAAGTTAAGAAATTCTTAATAAAAGAATTAAGAAGTACCTTACTTCCGGTTGAGTTACAATTATGAAATTTGGCAGCTAGTATCTACAGGTAGTAATAGTTTATTTTTGTGGTTAAATCCTCAAAAATAATAGCCTTAAAAGGAGGGCAAAAATTGTTATTAAATTCAAGTGAGATATCAGGACTAGCTAAGCTAGAATCCTCATTTAGCATAAAATATTTAGCAAGCAGTTTTCCACGTTTCAGTTAAAACTAAAATAAAAGAAATAGAAAATTGAGTAGTTTGACCAGTATATTTTCCTTATATTTCTTAAACACGTGTACACGAAATATAACATTGTAATTATATAAAATCAGCTTTACGCTGTATCCCGCACACTGAAGGGTAGGCAGATGGAACCTAGTGTAAAACACTCCGTTAACCAACTTTCTGCCGAATTCTGGAGGCAATTATATAATTTAGTCATATGTTACATACGTTAAATCTACGCCTATATTGAACATAGTATGTTAATAATAAGCTAGTAAATAAGATATCGAGCAAGTGATGTGTGCTTGTAGCCTATGAATTTACGTGTGACTTGTCACGCTTATCTCAAACGTCACCGTTTTGTATTTCCTTTGTATTGCTTGAACTGAGTTCACTTGGAACGAAGTTGCGAAGTCTTCCTTCAATATCTGTTGTTATGAAATTGTTCATGAGTGACTAACACCAATTTTATCAAGGTTAAAACATTTTCAAGAAACAGCAATATCAAGGCAGATATATTGCAATTTTATATAAGAGTTTAAGAGGGTGTGCAAAGCTCGCCTTGATCTCTTTGGCCATGTTCAATTCACATATTACCGGATTATCATCAAAAGGTACATCATGTGATTACTTGTTTATATACCTACTTACTTATTTCCTTAGCTCCAGGTTTATATACAGCATAAACATGAAGCAAATTTTGCAGAGAGAAAAGAGCGCCAAATGGTACGGTGTTCGTACTTGTACATGGGGGTCCATGATGGAAGGCTTACACGCAGCAATTCCTGCCAGCCGTTTTGAGATCTGCAACGTTCCATCCGCCACTTGCACCTTGCGAAAGCTCCCTGTTAGGGCGTCCCCCCAAGGCGACGCGCATAATTGCGTCCCCGCTGGAGCGTCAAGTGGCGACGAATACCATTTCGTGGAGACCGCCACCCACCGCGCGCGTATGTCCGGAAAGGCGGGAAGTGGAATACGGAGCTACAAATAACTTGTTAACTATAATATCTCTAATAATATATCACCAAAATAAATAAAAAATAATTTCATTATAACATTATTTATATTTACATAATTTTAAGTTAAGTAGGTATTTTGTCTTTGGATTAAGATTAAGAAGTTGCATGATAAAAGAATACGCAGTTGTTTGTTCATAAAAGTCGGTAAACGACATTCAGAGTACTGACAACAAAAGTTGAAACTTTTATCGTCTACCGTCAATGATACTTTATTTCTTAGCTTGAATAAGTTGAAATATATATCTTTAACTGTAAATAATGTATAAATGTACATATATTAGACTAAACTTTATGTTATATAATAAATATTTCTAATCTAAATAAGTGAAAAAGTGTGTAAGATCTCATCTAAATATTATTTTAAGGAGAAGAGTTTATTTCGTTGCGCTAATCTCAGGAACAACTGGTTCATGAAAAAGATTACTATTGTTCGAGGAAATTACAGTTTTGATATAAACCCACTGTATCTGCATATGGTGTGAGATTTACTTAGGCACCTATGGTATACATGTGATAATAAAATAAATAAATAAATAAGTCAGCTTCACGCTGTATCCCGCACACTGCAGGGTAGGCAGAGGGAACCTAGTGTTAAGACACTCCGTTCCACACTTTCTGAATTCTAGAGGTATTGCGTGTTGAGTGGCAGAACTCAACGACGCGCTTGTCCTCGACACCAGAGCGTAGAAGTATTAGTTAAGTAAATATTTCATCTCCTCGAGTGGGAATCGAATCCACAACCAGTCGATTTTACAGTCACACTTTGTGCCACTGCGCCACGACTGGCCTCTGATAATAATATATTGTTATAATTATAATTTATTTAAATTGGATCAAGCAGGCGAAGTTGCACGGAAAAGCTAGTTTAGATATATAACCTAGATACTAAATCCTGAGCTTTACGTGGTAAACTTTTTGCATTTGATTAATCAAAAACATTCAGTGTTTTTAGACCCAAGGAAAATTGCGGTTGAAATGTTAAAAGGATTGATCAAGATAAAACAGTAGCTGAAATTTTCTATACATAATAAAGGGCCTTTTCTTTTATGAATTATAAAGGAAAATATTTGTAAGCAGTTACTTTTCAGATTTTTCAGATTTGTAAGCAGTTACTTTTCAGCAGATTTTCTGTAGGACTACTTACTAAATTAGCATTTTATTTTATTTATTACAACTTTTATGTGCTACTATAAGTACCTACGTAGTCAATGCAAAGTGAGATAATAAAATAATAATAATAAGTATGATATGAAGAAAAAGGATAAGAACCGAATAACTAGATTTGGTAATATGGCTAGTTCAAGTGGGGTGGGTATTAGATGAAAGGGTTCTGGTTAAATTTCTGGTTCTGGTTAATTTTCAGTAGGCGAGCCTGACTCGCGCTTGTCCGAGTAAGATAATCTCCAATTTACCAGATGTATTGGCTGTGGGTTCTAATCCCGTGTACTTATATTTTAGTATTATTACAAGACATCAGATTATATGCATTATCAATTATCAAAATAGCCAGTCGTGGCGCAGCGGCACAAAGTGTGACTGTAAAACCGACTGGTTGTGGGTTCGATCCCCACTCGAGGAAATGTATAACTCGAGGAAATGTATTCATTTACTTAAATGTATATTTCCATTTCTTCGCTCTGGTGTCGAGGCTGAGCGCGGCGGCGAGTTCTGCCATTTAACACGCAATGCCTCCAGTATTTGGCAGAAAGTGGTGAACGAAGTGCTTACACTAGATTCTCTCTGCCTACCCTGCTGTGTGCGGAATACAGCTTGAAGCTAAGCTACATGAAAAAGTTACGTTTATTTTCACAGTATATTAGAATGACATATTGCCATATAATAAACAATATTTTTTTGTGACAATAACCAACAACATATTTTCCAGATTTTTTGCAGTAAGCTAGAAAAGTTTGGCACTAATTTAAAGGCCGAAAATAACCTTTCAACTCAACTGACGTCACCGGTCAGAATTTGATATTTTGTGCCATTTCTGTAGAAACCTCTCCTGGCAGAATTTGTCAGATGCCGTTGACAAATGCATTTTCTTTATTCCGTCGAGACCGGGATTTTTATACAAAACTGCGATTAATGAAATTAATATTAATGAAATTAATAGTTACGAGTACGTATACACGTACCCTTAACTATTGCAATAAGCAATATCAATGAAAAAGTACCAAAAAATATATATAAAAATTGTTACTTAATCCTATCTAACGCAAGAAAGGTTCTCAATCTATTATGCTAGGCAGGTTTGTCGACATAAAGGAGCACTAGAGTGTAATCAATTTAAGGAACATTGTAAAGCTTTTATTTATGCCTTGTGTCACATATGTCACAGCTGACGATACAAACTAACGGAAAGTAAAATAAAAAAAAAGTATTTTATACAAATACAGTAAGAATAGATACACATTTATCCAATTAATGTCATCATTAAACAAAAATGTAATGTAATTTTGAAATAAAAAAAAATCAGCCTCACGTTGTAGCAGGGTTGGCAGAGGGAACCTAGTGTTAATATACTCCGCTCCCCACTTTCCGCCTAATTCTGGAGGCATTGCGTGTTGAATGGCGGACATCAACGCCGCGCTTTGCCTCGATACCAGAGCGAAGAAATGAAAATATAAATTTAAATAAATATTTCATTTCCTTGCGAACTTTCGTGTCGAACCCACAACCAGTCACGTTTACAGTCACACTTTGTCATCTTTTATTACATTTTCAATGAGGGATAGTTAGAGGACTACAGCTATATATATAAATATAACCTGCCGAGCTAGAAAAGGTTTTTGGTTTATGGTGAGAAAACGAGTATATTCGATACTAGCGGCCAACTACGGCGGACAACTATAATAAAATAAAATAAATAAATAAATCAGCTTCACGCTGTATCCCGCACACAGTAGGGTAGGCAGAGGGAACCTAGTGTTAAGACACTCCGTTCCCCACTTTCTGCCGAATTCTGGAGGCATTGCGTGTTGAGTGGCAGAACTTAACGCCGCGCTTAACCTCGACATCAGAGCGAAGAAATGGAAATATAAATTTAAGTAAATATTTCATCTCCTCGAGTGGGGATCGAACCCACAACCAGTCGG
>JAATLQ010036914.1:0-44945 GCA_013421005.1 Heliconius erato x Heliconius himera | reverse complement strand
TAACTCAAACATTGAAATCCTTCAGCGCTCACAAAATGCTGTGTTAAAAACTATCACCAAGGCTCCCTGGTTTATAACCAACACCGAAGTACACCAGTTTGCAGAAATTTCTACTATTAGAGAGGAAATAGCTAATACTTGCTCTAGATACAAGTCTCGCTTGTCCATTCACCCAAATAAACTAGCCGTAAAACTGCTCGACCCAGTTCAATACCAACGCCTGAAGAAACCTAACATCCTAAAACTGGACGAAAGATTCGTTTCCTACTAATATAAGAGACCTTGTTATTGGATAAGGGCCTCTACACGTCATGATATTAGGACACCTCATTTAATTATAGTATTAAATACTGATTGCAAATAGTAACACTTAAGAAAAAAAAAAAAAAAAAAAAAAATTATAAACTTTTCCAATTAGACAAGTTTAAAATTACAGTTATCTCTATCTATCATTTACTGAGGCTGCTTAACCTGTCCCAGCATGATAAAATCATAGGTGTATAGGTCTATAGATATTTTCCAGGGTGGCCCTGGGAATATGGCCTGAGAATACCTAGATAAGTCTAGATCCCACTTAAATCAGGTTTCACTTTAATTTAAAAAAAAATATAATAATGTGACTAGACTAGTTCACGCAAAATAATATTATTTTTTATTGTCATTTCAAATTATATTTAAATTAATTTTTATTTAGTAATATATACTTGCCACATGTTTTGCATAAGCATCTTTATCATATGTATTGATTTCGTTTGAAGCGTTCGATGTTAATGTGACAACAGCTTTAGTGGTACAGCTTGAAAGTCTTGAGTCTAATACACTATCATCTGTAAAATATATCAAAAATAATCGATTAAGTAACACTCGATGGTAGTAGACTCAATCCACGTTTTGGTATAAATTTTGGGAATATATTTTATATATAATTCTTATATACTATATCTTTGTCACACTACTTCTCTGAAGCAACTATGATCAAATTTGAATCAAATTTTGTGTACACAATTGCATGCCTGGATGATTTAAAAATGTAATTGGAAATATCTACTTTCCAATTATAAACCATAATATGGCTTATTTTTACAGAGATGAGGCAAAAAAGGCATTACAATTTACAAAACCAACTCTAACTGCACCACAATTAACATGGTGATGACTATCAACAACCAAATCAAATATTAGCACAGACGACAGCAGTAACATAGAAATGGCCTTCATCCATCCAAAAGTCCTACTCTTCTAGTCAATAAAACATCGTAAGATCTAATTAACATGATGAAGACAAGCTTAGCCCTCATAAACGTAAGCTATGTAGCCAATTTTGTTGAGAGAACTTCACTTTTCAAAAACTATAACAAAAAAAAACACAGCAACAAAAAAGTACAAAAACAAGATCAACTGGATTCATTATTAGTATGCTAGGATGTTTTTCTATGAAACGGGAGTATGATTGTAGTCTGTTGATAATTTCCAGTTACACTGTGTCTGTGGGAATCCTTTAATATTTATCAGCTGAAAATCAGGGACAAACCATGGGGCATTAGTTATTATTTTAAGCAGAGTTTTGAGTAAGAGAGTGCCAGAATTTGGCAGCAAGTGGGAAACAAAGTGTCTTATGACTAGGTTCACTCAGCCTACCCTGCTGTGTGCGGGATACAGAGTGAAGCTGATTTTTGTTTTTGAAAAAGCTGCAATATAAGCAAGATTGACTGCAGTTGGTCGAACTTACGTTCCATAAGATCGAATCGTTTCAAAGAATTACTCTGTATAGGAGAAATTTGTTATACAATAACTTTAGATTTCCTTGACAAGAATTAATAGGGCCATATTCAACAATATATATTTTATAAAATTTTATATTGTAGAAGTAGAAGAGACCTTCTAGTCCTAATATCCTCCATTGACATACTGTTACTGGACCAACACAAAGTCATGTGTTTATGAGATGGGAAAATGTATTAGGGAACGAGCAGAATGTAACAATAGTCAGTTGTACACACCTTTAAAAACCTGACATGCAGTCCAAACACAAACTCTCCATAAGTCAAAATATAAATACTGAACACCTAAAAAACCTGATGTAGATGTACATATGTTTATACAGCTCCAGCTCCGTGGAACCAACGGTAGGGTAGAAAAAGTTAGATAGAAAGTGTCCTAACAGTAACTGTTACTAAATCTAATATAGTAAAGTAAATATATAAACAGATAAGAAGAATGAGTCAAAAGAGTTATGCAGATAATGTAGCATTTGGTACTCCATCCCCTCTGGCTATTCCAATAGGAATAAAAAATTATACTTACACTGAGAATTATGTAAAGATATTTCTTGAGATATAATTTGTTGTGCTTGATTTATTCCCTCTGCCAGATTTTCTGCTGCTGTAAAAGAGTAAAAACATAAGACTTATTAAAATGTAAATTAAAAAATGTATTACTAAAAGCACTTCTTTTAAAGTTATGCTAATTACCAAAACAACAATTATGTTAGTTGGCAATAAGTAGTGTAAGAAAATTTTGAAATTAATTCATTACACTAGCATGGAAAAAGTTGCAACTTCAAATAAGATATAACAAATACCAGATTGTTACAACATATGTATGGCAAAATATTTCAAACCCCTACCGAAAATAAAATTATCAAGATTCATCAACAGTTTAGATATATTATCTTAATTTCATTATTTTTATCATTACTATATTAGGTGTGAGGCAGTTGTGAATACATACCAATAATTTTTTTTTATTCTCAATAAACATACCAAAATGAGAGAGTGATATCTCTCATTCCATTTTACATAATTACCTATTTACAATAATAAGCCTAAATAATGTTCTACTTCACTGTCATTACCAGTGAAAGTATTTCTAATCGTAACATGTATACTATGTTATATGATATGATAAAAACCACTTCAGTTTTCAACATGATAACAAATATTGGCGAAATATTACACTTACGAAGTACTTTTACAAGTTCCAGTAGATTTATATAGTTCCTTTTGGCGTTTTCAGAATTATTAGACATTATGACAACTTACACGGCTCTATATTTATAAATTTGTTATTAATGTATTTTTAATGGCCTGATGTTACGATGGCAAGAGTTTAGAAGAAAAAACATCAAATAAACACTAATACATGTTCCTTGAAAAGCACGAATGATATGAACTCTGTGATGCTGCCGTTGAGACAAATGTCATTTTGACATTTCGGCAGTGCTGCCACCTTAACCTTATCCATAACTAAGTTTTACCGGCGGCTTAGCCTGCGATAATACTATTTTCTTTGATTGAGCTAGCCAACATACTTTCAACCGAATAAATTGCTTACTTTTATAATATAAAAAATCAGTTTCACGCTGTATACCGCTCACAGCAGGGTAGGCAGAGGGAACCTAGTGTTAAGACACTCCGTTCCCCACTTTCCGCCGAATTCTGGAGGCATTGCGTTCTGAGTGGCAGAACTCAACGCCACGCTTTGCCTCGACACCAGAGCGAAGAAATGAAAATAAATATTTCATCTCCTCGAGTGGGGATCGAACCCACAACCAGTCAGTTTTACAATCACACTTTGTGCCTCTGCGCCACGACCGGCCTCTTTTCAGTCTATAAATAGATTAAATAAAATAATAAATTTTATTTAATCTATTTATAATATAAATAAACTAAATAAAGTTTATTTAACTGGTTATAAATTTTGCTAGTTCTTAATAAAAAAAACTGGCCATAATAATATTTTTACTGCCATTACATATCTTCAAACGTCGCTAAATGTACTTAAAATATATCTAGAGACATTTAAGATAATGTCATATTCAATAATCGCCAAAATCAGACCATACAACACTAAATTAAAGGGGAGCACTACATTTCAGATATCCCATACTCGAAGAATTGATTGATTTGTGACCTTAGAATTGATTTTTTAATAGTAGTTTGTTACAGACTTCGAATTCGCAGTAATTTTGGTTTAGGTTTCATTCTAGAAAGCTTGTTGATTATAGTGAGAGTAGAAATACAAGGAGTGCAATCTTAAATTGTTATAAGTTAGTAAAAGGCTCCCATTTAAATAAAAATCGATCCTCGCGAAAATAAAAGAACTGTATGAACAATTTATTTTTACGTTATGTATATGTATTTGATTTCACTTGGCAAAATGTATAAAAAAAAAATAACAAATCTTTAAAGTTAGTTTCATAGAAGTAAACAATATATTACCAAATTAAAGGATTTAATAATTTCAAAGTTAAACTACTTAAATTTTACCATTAGGCAAATAAAATAAACTATTGAAAATATTTAAAAAATTAAGTGACTCATCAAAGGTTATTATAAAGGGTATTAAAAGTTAATAAGGTCAAGACTATTATTTTAGAAATTCAACATCCACGTTTGGTATACATAAAATAAATACATTAGAAAAGTCATATAGTATTGACTTAAAAAAGAAATATTCGATTGATTCACCACACGGAATAGTGTCAGAAATTCAGAATAGAAGATTAAGGAATGGTATATAAATAATGTACAAATCAAAACATACAAAATAATTGATTTATTTTGTTTCATCACGCAACATATGTTGCACATACATAATATATACAAACATTGAGTGCCCCATACATTAATGTCATAGAGATTTTATTATACGTTTAATTCTAAATATATCCTTATATACTATGAAGGGTAGCAGTAAGTTTTTTGTTATTAATTATAAAAAAACAAAAATAAATAAATGTTGTTTTAATTAAAACTAAGCGAATTTAACACTGAAATAGTATAAAATTCGCTTAGTTGATTAAAACAAAATAAATAATATGAACGCCCAATTAAAATTTAAATGTCACTTTGACATTGACTGCCGTATGAATAACAGCTAAAATACACTTGTGATTTTTCTACTGCTACCCCCACATAACATTTAAACGCACAGATTATAAAAAGATGTATGAGAAGAAATAGATAGAAAAATGCTTTATTTTTTTGTTTAAATTGTAACAATCCTGCCATAAAACCTTACACTAGAGTGTTGTGCAAACATTTAATATACACGACTACATACTCGGTATAATATTATTTAGAATATTATATATACCAAGAGAATAATAGGGTATTTTTTTCTACTTGTAAAAATTGGATCCGATTTTCAAGTATACATACTTAATCATACTGAAAAGAATTTTTTATTTGTGGTAAAAAAAAACTATGTTACATTGAAGTTTTCTTCAAATTAATTATTAACGTAGGATAGACTTATATATTTTTGGATCCAATTTTTTATGTACGAACTTGAACATGCACACCAAACATTTTGTTATCTTATTATTAAATTAATAATATGTCAAAACTACAACCAATGTTGGCTTGAGCGTTGGGCCAAGTTAAGCCCATATTGAAATCAATATTTACAATTATAAACAATTAAATGCGTCAAATATTAATAATATTCGAGCAATATTACTTATATCATTATTTACACAAAATCTTAATGAATAAAGTACACAATCTTATGTTATACTAAATAAGGAGATCACATTCAATTTTGTAGTGACATTTTATAAAAAAAATTTATACATAAACTTTAAATTAGGAATTAATAAATAATTAAGTGCAATGTAGCATTTATGACATACCACTCATTCGGAGCGACAATGCTTTAAATGCACTTTTTTTCAAAAACAAGATTAAATATGTAAGTATATGCAAAAAGATTCTTTAAAAGTTTTAATTAGGTCTATTGAAATATTTAAAAAACTGCAAATACATCATTGTTACACCTAATGAGCGAAATATGGCTCACTAAATATAATGGTCGTAGGTATAAGTATTATTCAAATTAATGTTTCATACTTATAAAAAAAAATAATTATCTAGTCTGTATAGGAGTCGATACATAGAGGAGACTCGATTATCCCCATATATATTGGATTATTCAGATGTTCGTAACAGCAGAACAGTTTTATGTTTATAAGATGACAGGCAAACAACAATATTTTTAGAAAAAAAAACATTCTTTCAAATGAGTATCGAATCTACATCAACTATGTTCCATTAGACTTGGGTGATATTTTCTAAACACTTACAAAAGGTAGATCATTTAATGATTCTTTCTTTTTACCCCTTATATATTTTTATCTTCCAGATTTTATTTTCAAAAATAACCAATAATCCTTAAAAAAATCGATTTAATCGATATTAACCATTACCATATTTAATTTGAACAAACTAAATCAACTTATTAATCGCAGGTACTGCGGACGTCTACCTAAATAATTAACTAATTATAATAAAGATAATATAAATTACATTAAAAACATATTACACAGGCAAACGTCGATGTCACTATTTAAAAAAAAACATAAATTTAATTTAAATATAAAATTAAATTATGTTATTTAAATTACATAATATTAGGCCAAATGTTTAGATTTTCGTCAAAACTTACTACTATCCTGCGGAAAATATAATATTATAAAATAAAAAAGTCTAGAAAATTCACCAAAATAAAAAATATTCACTAAACTGAGTTATAAAAAAAATAAAGCTAAGGTAATCAATCATAATGCTAAAGAGATCTTAGTGCCTATAATTATAGTAATAAAAGTAAACACAAAAAATGGCTTAAGCTCATAGAAACACATATATACTGACATACATATAATGTGCGTAAGTACATATATTTACAATTTTTAATTTACAGTTCAGTTTTTATAATATATTTTAATTAAGTATGAAATTAAACCGAAAAAATAGATTAAGCGGAGTCCGAATCAGTACTACAACTTAATCGATATAGTCAAGATCATATTAAATTATATGTTTTATGTTAAATATATAAAAAAGGGTTTTCTAAGAAAAATAATTATTTCATGAATCTACGTTAATATTTACGATGTCGTACTACTATTTGTTTTAAATAATTCCAGAAATTACGTTAATATTAAAAGAGTAATTCACCATTTTCTTTTATTATTAAATATTTTTTTCAGAGGAAACTTAGTGTTAACACACTCCGTTCCCCCTTTTACGAGGCATTGCGTGTTGATTGGCGGAACTCAACGCCAAAAAAAACTCTACGGTACTTCGCTAAAATAAACAAAAATCCCCAATAAGCATAAATTATACGACATTATGACTTCATATTGATTAAATAGAAACAAGTACATACATACATTTGTTAATATATATATGTTTTAAATATGGCAGTGTATCCATTTTTAGGAGAATGTGAGTATAAAAGTGTTATTTATTTAATGTATATACAATTTTTCTGAATATTATTCTTAATCCTTAATTTTATAACTACCATTCTGTATTCTTCCATTTAACAATTAGAATAGTACATCACTAGTCATGTAAGTAATAATATATGATGCTGTTCTTTTCTTCTTTCATTTACCTACAAAAATTAGAACTATTCAAAGAAAAAAATATTTTGAGAGGCGTTTTTTTAATAATATGAACCACTATAAATATAGTAGTATTATTTAAGTAAGTATTATTATTACATTATTATTAAATCAATAGAATTATTTGAAAATCAATATATTTACATACAATTCTTATAAAATCTACTACCAAATGTTGCCAGACCAAAATATTTACAATACACAAAAAATAAATTAAAAAAATGTACATTTATTCCTTCATAAATAATATTTTTGGTTAGCATATGACAAAAGAAAGCTCTCCATCACCTAATATTACTTAATTTTAAGTATTTATTGTTAAGTTAAATAATCCAATATAACCTGCCGTGACACACAGAGACGTCAATTAAGATTGATAAACATTAAAACTGGTACAACAAATGCGACGATTTGTATTGATGCAATGTAAATTTTAATATATTATATAAATATCACCTGTATTTTCCGATATTCGTTAAACTTAAATCACTTTCATTTTTGTATTGTGTACTGCACGTAACTGATAAAGTACCTCTTATAAACAAAAATGCCTAACACGTTGTAGTTTTCATTTAAAAAAAAATTAAATACTAAATGAAAAAAATATAAATATAAAATAATTTTAATTAATTACATTGTACCAGGAGTACATAACGGTGAAAGATGTTAAATCATTATTTTATAAAACCATTTATCTATCCAGCAATGGAGGAATATAATTATAAAATCAAAATACCACGTCTGTAGGTACCAGGACTTAATAAAATTGTAGGCTGTTTGTTAAACGTCAACTCAAAGCCCTAATGAAAGGAGAAAAATAAAATGGCAAACATCACTCTCACACATCATTTAAATATTAGTTCTCGGGTACCAGGATCAGCATAATAGCGTAGATGTCATAAACAGTAAATCAATTTACATTTCATGTCAGGGACGTAGCAGTCCTCGCGCTTTGGCTGTCAACTTGCGAACGCGACCTCTCGAGGAAATAGAGACTGGACCTGAACCACCGGATCCGGAGGACATGCCTGCTCCTGGGAATAATTGTAGAATAGAAAGTTATATGTTAAGTTATTAAATTAAAGAATTATTATAATTTTTTAATTGCCTGCATAAGCAGAGCAGAGTAAGACAAAAAAGGCAGAGAAAACACAGAAAACTTAGGTGTTAAAACATTTTATTATTTCCTTTCAATTGGTAATGGAGAAGTGAGAATATTAATTCACCTGAGTGATAATCCGAATCCACAATCATCGTCTTTATAGTGAGATGTGCACCGTCGAGACGGCACATTAAAATAATTTAATGGATAAAATTTAAAAACAATGACGGCAAAAATGGGCGAAATACCGAATTATAAATCAGTTCGTGTTAAGTGGTCGAACTCGACGCCGTGCATCGTTGCCATAGGCGAGGAAATAAAAATATTAAATATTTCATTTTCTCGAGTGGGAATTGAACCCACAACCTATCGTGTTTACAGTTGCACGCTTGTGACTCTGCGCCTCGACTGGCCTCAACCAAATGAAACATGTATATGTAAAAAATAAGAGTAAGAATATTCGCATAATTGATTTCTACTTCCAAAATTTGTGTGTAACACAAGGTGAACAATAAATTGTGACTTAAATCATCTTAAAAACAGGAGAATAAAAACAGAGAATTGTGCCACTAACTTAATTAATATTACCATTATGCCTAGGCATATGTCCGTTGAAGTAATTGTGGTCGTTGGTCGCAGCGTTCGCCGCGTTTGCAGCGTTTGATGATAGCACGCCTACGTTTGCCGAACCCTGAAGTAAAGATATAAGTTAAAATTATTAAAATATAATTCGAGCTTTTTTTATACTATTTTTATATGGCAGGAAGAAATTTTGAGGCATTGTTTGTTGAGTAGCAAAACTCCACGCCACGCCTTGTATCGTTACGAGTGGTGAAATTAAAATATATATATATTTCGTGTGGGAATCAAACACACAGCCGACCCATTTACAGTCGCACTCTTGTGTTTCTGTGCTACGACGGCCCCAGATTAGGATAATAATCTATTCACATTTATTAGTAGTGTGATCCTACGCCAGTCAATGTGCAATATATGTGTAATTCTGGTGGAAAGCAGAGAATCAGAATGTCTTAACACTCTATCCTGCTAAAATATGTATGCGGCAAAAACCGTGAAGGTCTAACCCTACCTGTGCATGATGCCGTCTCCTAGCCAGGGCCTGTTGCTGCTGCTGGTGGTGGTGATGGTGATGGGGCAGTCGTTTACTAATGGCCGCTACTGAATCTTCTTCGCTGTCCTCGTTGTAGCGACGTGGGCTGCCACGCCTCCTTAGGGATACGCCTGCACTCTGAAAAAAATATAGGAGGAACATATATTATTTTAATATAAATGTATGCATTCGTAAACTCATTTTTCATACAGTCGCACTCTTGTGTTTCTGTGCTACGACGGCCCCAGATTAGGATAATAATCTATTCACATAACGTACAGTCATTCATTCATATAAACCAACAAGAAAGAACTTCGATGAATTATCGGAGATACGCGTTGAGACTTGCGCAGAATACCACGCCGCTACCCCGCGAACTCTAAAATATAGTGGAGCTCGACACTAAGTGTCATTTACTGTGCCATACTGTATTATATGACACAAAGTGTCGTCGAACTCCGCACATCGAATATTATGCACACGACTGTACACACGAGTTTGACTGATGCTTGTGCTCACAAACTTCATAAAGTGAATGTCGGGCTGTACGTACATTGACTAGTAAAAACAGGCAAACACAATCTCATGCGCACCACGTCACAGTAACACATCATTACTAAGAGAGCTACCGAGAGCAGAAAGCTCTCAAAAGCTTTTTTTTTAGTTTAAGTCCGACAGAACATGAAAAAATCTATCCTGGCACGTGCGGAATATAGCGTAAAGCTGTTGTCTTTTAAATATACTAACCCTATGAGAATTGTGAGTAACTCGGGAGGGCCCCGCTTCATCATCTTCCCCTTGCCTTTGTCTGAAATAAAAGAAACAATTTTTTTTTATTAAGTTGTACACATGTTTCTATAGCAATTTTTTTAAAAGACTATGTATGGCTGTGGATTTGTATATAACTTTGTTACAATGTTTATAGAGGCCATCGTGGACACTAGGTCCGCATGTTCCCTCTACGTACCTGGTATGCGACTAAAATATGCCTAAGATATAATGACGATACGATTCCCATACTACGTTGTGAATGAGAAGCCCTACTTGCCTATATGTCAACAGAGGAGCGTCCTCATCGCTAGAGTACGGTCGGTACGAGCGGTCCGACTCGTAGCGGCGAGAGGCGTCGGCGGAGCCCCAGCCCGAGGGTGAGCCCGAGTTCGACGAGGACGACCAGCTGGCGTCCGTGAAGCGTTCCCTAGTACTGAAATTGTCAAAAAACCATGTCAGTTGTATGGAAACCCCTTAAATATTTATATTATTCTACACATAAATACATCATCTGTGAAAATTTTAACTGTCTAACTCACGATTCATGAGATACAGCCTGATGATAGACGGACCTATAGAAAGCGGAGTTTTAATAGTTACTTTTATCAAAAAATATATATATATCGTACCGTTTATGTGGTTTTGAAGCGCCCGAACTAGCCGAACTCCGTAAACGCCGTCTCTTACGTTTACGATTACTACCAAGGGGTCGGGCTCCTCTCTAAAAAATAAATTATTATTGTAAATTACCAATCTACGCCAATATTTTTTTTCCTCTCCTTTATTGCACAGTGGCGGTACTTAAAGCTGCTTTGTCGAATCCACAACTATTACGTTTGTAGCCCCGATTTTTCATGATAGGCTCATGAATATTTATTATTATAGTTAGCTTCACGCTGTATCCCGCACATGACGAGGTAAGCAGAGAAAACCTGGGGAACCTAGAGTTACACTCCATTATTTATTTTCTTTGCCTCATTACCAGAGTGAGGTAATAAAAATATTTCATTATTCCTAGTGGGAATCGAACCCACAACCTGTCACGGTACAGTACATACAGTCGCACGCTCATGAATGAACGAATGAATGGACAAATAAATAAATCACACCTGTGGCCCATTCCTCGTTCGATGTCTTTGGACGGAAGGTGGCGGTTCATATTCTAATTCCACTTCGTCTTCTACTAACTCTTCTTCTACAACCTGTTAGAATAATCATTTATTAATAAAGACTAACTATGTATACGTAACATACATAACACGCGTTGATGCAGTTTCAATCTACAATAGGGTAGATTGTCATCTTCACGCTGTATTCTAAATTAGGTAGGAAACCTATCAGGTATTAAAACACATCGTTCCATTGTGAAGCTCAAGGCCGGGCTTTGCCTTGGTACTAGGGCATAAAATAAATCATTCCTTCGAATTAGAATCGAACCCGCAATAGTCGCGTTAATAGACAGACGTTGCGTTACTGCGTCTTGATGTTCTAATTTAATTTCATAAATTCATACAAATGTTCATAAAAAATACCTCTATGCGCGAATAAGCGCTAGTATCGGAGCCCGATTCGTTGGGGGGTTGTCGGTGCGATTCCTCGTCAGAGTCTGATGGTACGCCATTACTTGTTAATGTGTAACTTTCTGTAATAAAAAGGTATATTTTATTATTATAACATATGAGAGTCAAAGCGACAGGAAAGTAAAAAAGGGGCGCGGACTCAAATCCCAATTTCAATTTTTTTTCTTATCTTAGTATGTGAATAAGACTTGAAAATTGATAAATTAAAATAGTATAAATAGTACCTGGTGCCGGCCGACTACTTGAAGATGCTGATGCTGCACTTTTGCTCTTCTTGCCCACACCTTTACCTTCAATATACAAACAAACAAATAGTTATAACTTATAATGAAAATTGATGATAGCGAGACTTGGAAACCATTCTAAATGTGCAAGTACCTCTACCCTCATTCTGCCCCTTCTCTCCCTTGTGGTGGGAAGGAGAAGGAAGAGAATTGCGTGGCGTCCTCTAATACACACAACACACACAGGCACACAGTGTACGTACATATATCTAGTCCAACTCACCCTTCCTGTGTGACGTGAGGGGAACGTCGCTGTCCCAGGAGTCGTCCCCCTCCCCTCTTCCACCTCTTTGCCTTGTTGGTGCGGTAGGGGGAGTTGGCGGCAGCGGGGGCGAGGGGGAAGGCCGCATGGCGTGCACCCTTCTCGAGGTCTCAGCGAGGGGCTCGGATGAGGAGCATGAGGAGTCGCGTTGAGTACCGGATATGCTTGCAGTGGGCGCGGGCGTGGGACTCGCCACTGGACATATAGAAAATTTATATTCAAACCATACTTTATGCAAGATTTTTGCAAGCACGTAATAAACATTATAAAGACGAAAAATATATTTTTAACTCTGGCATTATTGTTAGTAAAATTCAATTCAAATCTAACAAAACCAATAACATAATATTCTTTTAAATCTTTTTTTTTCTCTTTCTTTTATCTTTTTTTCTTTTAAATAAGAAAAATTCAACATTTAAGTCGCTACTTTTTTATTTAGGCGGAGAGATAATTAAAATATGATTCAATTCGCTAAGTGGGAATCGAACTTAAAACCACCACGCTTACAGTCAAATTGTACCCAACTATATCATTATTTTTTTTCAGCTTTCTTGCTGTACCGTTTTGTGCCGTGTGATCCCGGCCTAGAATAGGATTATCCTGGTACTGGTGGTGTCGTAAGAGGCGACTGAAGTACGTGTGGTAGGGTCACGTCGCCAGCAATGGCAATACGCATGGGCAGACTCGACCGGATCATTACCACCCCCGGCATTTAAAACCGGCGTAAAGTAGTGGCTTTATGCCACTGCATTTCGCATCAGGTAATGCCGATCTCCGGCGTCCAACGCACCGTAAAGGCCGGCAACGCACCTGTAGCTCCTCTGGTGTTGCACGGGGTCGTGGGCAGCGGTAATCACTTACCATCAGATGACCCGCACGCTCGTTTGCCTTGTCCTTTTCCATAAAAAAAACCCAGCACGAGAACAAATAACAATACTAAAACCCAACCTCTAGGTTCTCTAGCGCGTCTGTGGGGCCGGACGCGCCTAGCACGCGCTCTCACTCTATCCCTCTCCCTATCCCGTTCCCGCTCCCTTTCTCGTTCACGGACACGTTCACGTCGCGGGGCGCGCCGCGTGCTGGTGCGCGTGCTGCGCGCTTCGACCGGCATTCGTGCCCATAATGCTTCGAAAAGGGAGGACAGACGGACCGTCATTGAGTAGATCTGGAATTTATCAAAGTTTTATTTGTTATTAGCGCTGTAATGTTAATTGAAAATTCGGTTTTACGTCACCTTTGTACAGTTTTCAAAGGCAAGAAAAAGAAAATCTCATTCATTAATCCAGTTTAGTTTAGTAGTTTAGTAACCTTTAGTTTTGAATATGCAATACAAACTTGTCATTTCGCGTCAAAACTAGAAGAAAAAAATAAATTAACGAAGGATTGTTTTATGATCAATTAATGATATTTTTTTTTAGAAATAACGTATGGTCAGTAAAACTTTTTAAAAAACTTAATAGATGCATAACAATGAAAACTATAACAAATATTTAAGAACTTCTATTTTGCACAAACTTAATTATCAAAAGATGTAGCTTCAAATCCTACCACGTTCTCCTACAATTTTTCACACAACTGTACTCATTCACAATATCCGTTTATTTTAAATCAAACTAAGTTAATACTCACACGACTTCTCTTGTTAGTATTGTAGAGTCGACTATTAGCAAATACCAATCTCACATCTGCCGCTAGCTGCGAAGCGTGAGAATATTGGCCATCTAATAATTTTTGTTGTACAGTTCCCAGGTCCATTGGATTTGTTATTATTGTTAGATAATCTGTAATAAAAGATATATATTTTTTATTATTAATTATTTTTGATATTGTCATGTTATATATGTTGGCGGAAGAGTTTGTTTGTCTGTTAAAACGCTAAGATCTCTGGACCTACTAATCTGATTTACTATAGCTATAGGCTTATATAACATTACAGTATAAGTTTTTGTTAGACTCAATTAACGGAAAAACTATAATAATGAACGCCATCGAATTGCTTTAAGCGCGTGTACTGCAAAAATATTTAAATATATATCAGTACATTGTAAACAAATATAATAAGTATAAAAATATTCTATTTTATTAGTTCTAAAAAAAGTCCGCGATCTGTCCTATAAATAAGTCACAGTTAAAGTATTTTGTGACATAAAATAATTGAAAATCGCCAGGTGACATTTCACCGGTCTTTAATTGACATGGATATTGAAACTTACGAGCGAAAGTCATTCCATTATCAAGACAATTATATAAAGATAAATTTCAGCTTTTATTGCATGTAATTTGAACGTATATTTTTCGAGAAAATGTAAAATTAAAATAACTCAATACTCTGTTTACGGCCGCAAGCTATGTTTCGACTCGCGCAGGGGGCGCCTTTGCCGTGGATGACATAAGACAGCCATGTAGTGCTTGTAGATTTTCAAAATTATGAAAATAAATTGTTTTTGGTTGAATGTATCAATTTGTTGGCAAATGCAGTATAGTAAAAGTATTATAGATATGCGGGCGAAGCCGCTAGTACCTAAATAAGATTAAATAAAAAAAAACCGGACGAGGGCGCGCTTGGGCCGCTCGTCTCACATAAGGGGCGGTGATGAACTCCGTTTTTAAGATGCAAAGTTCCAAATTCAGTCAGAAAAGTGGAAAACGGAGTGTCTTTGCACTAGGTTCAGTCTACCGATCCTGCTAAATGCGCGATACGTAAAGCAAAAAAGAATCATTTTCACGTATGTAGCGCAGGGGCACAAACTTGCTACTGAAAGCGCGACAGGTTGTGAGTTCGATTACCACTCGAGGAAATGAAATATTTAATATTTTCATTTCCTCGCTCTCGTAATAAGGCACAGTGCGTAGTTGTGTTCTGCCACTCAACACGCTATACCTCATTTCTAGAGTCTCTAGTAGTAACAGTCACTACCTGGCGCCTGCGCGGGACACACAGGCTGCCGGAACGGCTCCGCGTCGGACGAAGCGCAGAGCTCGCGGAGCAGAGTTGCGCAAGATGTCTGCCACGGCTCAGTGTCCTCGTTGTCGTTGTTAGTGCCGCCATTTTGTTTCTTTCGCGTGTACGTTCGGGGACGATTGGGGCGACGTTTCTGTAATTAAGAATTGTGAATATTTAGAAAAGTAGATGTGATGGTTGTAGGATCGGTAATCAGTTCCCGATTAATAATATTCACAAGGAAAAATACTTTAAGAATGAATTTTTATATATATTATTAAATGTATATGCATATAATCTGTTTAATTTTTTTTATAATCTCTTTTAATTTTTAATGAATCGATTTTTCTAAATAGACATTACTATACAATTCTCACCTTGTCAGTAGTGACGTCGTCTTCAGAAGAGTGATAAGAAGCGGTAAGCTCGTGATATTTGGCCACCACGTCCACTTCTTCCCAGTTACTAGAAATTAAGAAAAAAAAAAGAAATTAAATACAAGTTATCGACTACAATGCTTTCAATGTTATTATTTCTATATTTACATTCCAAGATGATATATATACCTTATAATAGCTAAGAGTAGATCAGTGACCAGCCTCGCCTGCCTCACTATGGGGGAGTGGGGTTCATTAAATCTCTCAGCATTTGACGCTAACCATCGCGCGTCGAACTGAGCTGCTGCTGCACGACGGTAAAACTGGAATAAATTTTGATAAGGGACGTAAAAGATATGTTTTTTGGTGTTTTTTATTGTATTTTTTGGAAAAATTTATGTAATGTAAGTAATGGTAGAATTAAACATCTAACAGATCAATGAAATGACAGCATTTTAAAAAAAAATAAATAGTAATAAACATATATGTATTTATTTCAATGTCATATTTTCTATGATGTTAATATTATTATATTTCAGACTCCTCAATTCCATAACACTTAAATAAATAAATTTGTAAAATAAATATCATAAGAAAATAAAAAAAATATATTAATTCCCCGTGGCATCATCGTAGGGCAGTTGGTTGAAGGTTCAACTCATTGAGGACAGTAGACGCGACTTGTTGTGGGTTCGATCCCGACGCGAAGAAATGAAGGATTTATTTAAATTTATATTTGAATTTTCTTCGCTCTGGTGTCAAGTTGAGTTCTACTACTCAACACGTAATGCCTCCAAAATTCAGCAGAAAATGGGGAACGGAGTGACTTAGTAATAGATTCTCACCACCTATCCTGCTGTGTACGGCCTGCTATATCCCGCAGCTGCTAAGACTTACACTGCGTTAAGCTTTGTCACTGTCACCCAATACATATAAAAAATTAATTTTTTTGATCGTCCTGTAGCCAGGTATAGGATATACTATTAGGACGAAGACGGATTTAACTGAAGATGCACTGGCATTACAAAAGGTTACTACTAATACTGTGGCTGTGTCCGATTGTTTTTTTTTTATAATAATAATAATAATAATATATGACAGATTATTTGTCATAAATACATATAAAAAACTTACCAAATTCTCAAATCTAGCTCGTATTGTAGCAAGGTCTATCGGATATGGAACTATTAGGGCGTAAGATGGATATAACTGAAGATCCACTGGCGCCACAAAAGGTTCAGCCACTGAGAGCGACATCACCTGGAAATTAATTATAGTTAAAGTTAATTGTTTTTAACACTATAGTACACTAGCATTGGTATTGCTACAAAAATGTAGCAATATTTTCTTACTTTTTTATTTCTGATTGAAATAAAACACAAACTAAATGATAAGGTGGTTTTTCTGAGATAAAGGTGCACATACACAAACAAAACTAAAAAAAAAAGTTTTGGGCTTTAGGGCTTTAAGATTTATCAATGTAATAACATTGATAAATGCCTCCAACAAAAGATTTTTTCATTTATCTCAATCTTCCTCAATCAATCAAATCTCAATGTAGGTATCAGATAAATTGTCACAAAAATTATGTATCCATCATATGGCACAGCGTCCGATCATATGGCACTATAAATGCGATGGTTATAGCTTCTGTCCCTGCTCGGATCAATTAATATGTTTATTTTCATTTTCTCACTCTGGTAAAGACAAAAGGCGGCGTTCACTTCCGCCATTCAATTCGAAAAAAGCCAATGTCTCGAATTCTGGTAGAACACACTGTCTTAACACTAAGTTCCTTTTGCCTACCCTGCCATATGCGTGATACAGCGTGAAGTTAAAAAGAGTCTATCTAAACACCATACCTGTGATATATGCTGAGCTATAGTTCTACATGCTTGCGGCGGCCACTCGTGTGACCTGGCTAACACCGCTTCCAATTCGTGAGGCAACACTGCCACTGCGCCACCGGGCTCTGATGGTAATCTTGTGAAAAGAATACATAGTGAAATAAATTTATTTTTGTTATCTAAACATTAAAGAGAGAAAATATTTAGAAACGTAACTGAGCCGGACTCGAAGCCGCATTAATTGAAAATCATCCAAATTAAGATTTAAAATCTTATGCAGCTCCGTCGTTTTGTATCGCAAATTTAAAAAATATATCTATGTTACAGCGTATAAAAATAGTCATGACAAACAGACATACAAACAGTTCTGTTGTTTCTTGTATGGTAAACAATTCTAAAAAAATATATTTTTACTAGTATTATTTTTATTGTAAATACCTTTCAGGATCAATAGGCTCCAGATCCCATGGCGATAACCGTTCCACTTCACCGTTATCCCACCGCACTCGCAACGAAAGGAAATGTGCTGTAAATATATCAAAAAGTAAATTTTTGTAAAAGGTCTAAGGTAAAAAAAAAAACACTACAGGTTCTTTTAGACTTACTGGCTGCATAAAGCAAAAAACCGGACAAACGCGAGTCGGGCTCGCCCACCAAGGGGTTCCGTACAAAAGGTCTAGAGCTTTTTCTGAAATTCAAGCTTAGCTTGGCCAGAGCCAATCATCTGATACTCCTCATTTGAACTAGCGGGTTTAATATCAACCTTTTTTCCCCTTTAAGGCTTTTTAAGATTTAGTCACAAATATAGTTTTTAATTTTTTTCCTTAACCAGTACTATCTGTAGATGCTATTTGCCAAATTTCATAATCTAAGTCAACTGGAAGTACTTTATTAATTTTTTGCGATATAAACGGCTGCATATTTTTTAAAGAAATTGTAGAATATTTTTCAGGAAATCAAGGGACCGGAGATCTGAGTATATGCTTCAAAATGCTATTCGATATCTACAAGCGTTCCTGAGATAAAGGACACACTGACAGACAGACACGGAAGGACAACAAAGTGATCTTATAAGGGTTCATTTTCTTCTTAAAATATATGAAACTCTAAAAACAACTACATCTCCATAATAAAAAAAACAAAAAACTCACAAGCCGCATCACTAGCGTGAACATCACTATCTTGTGAGCCGTGGGCGGGCTGCGACCGCTCCAACACTTGCCCCGTCCACCAGCTGTCGTCTATCATACAGCGGAATCTGGGAAATGGAAAGACGAATATTTTAAGTATTATTAGTTTTTCAACACTAGTTTTGCTAAAAACATTAAAAATTTTGAGATATGAGTAGTCATACATTTCGTAATTGACATGTTTTAAGCCGGTTGTGTTTTTCAAATTTATCTTTTCCTATTTGCGTAACATTAGTATAGTAAACTTTGTTTAAGTATAAAAAACGCAGGTTATGAGCATGGGCATTAGTATAGAGGAGGTCAGTTTGCCCGTTTCCACCCCAGAAATTTAACTAACGAAAATTTGGCCTACAAAATAATAAAAAAACACCTTTACATGAACATATCTGTTGGAAGATAATGTTCAGGCCTCACTTTAAATATCTAGTAAGAAAATTAACATGAAAAAAAATTAAACCAATTTAACCAGTTTCAGTTATCTAGATTCCCACATAGTGCATTTACATTTTAAAAATATCATATTCATGTCTCAAAAACTACTAAACTAATATTGATGAAACTTGGATTGTTTCCTAAATAAAAATGTATTTAATTTAAACACAAAACATTTCGATATGACTTTTAGTTTCCGAGAAATCCATGGACAAGCAAAATGCTGATGTGTTGTTGTGTGCTAATTTTCGTTATATAAACATAGAATAACGAAAATTTGCACAAATGTTAGAAAGATTCTATAAATCATTATTAATAATACCGTAGCGTTTGGCGCTCCTTTCTCTCTGACTACCCCGCTGGGGATAAAGCGTGAAGATACTAAGTTAAGTTAAATTAATAATAATAATAAACTTTATAATTTGATAATATTTGAAATATTCATATATTCAATACATAAATATTACTACAATATTTGAATATTTCAAATATTATCCAATTAAATCAATATTGTGTAATAGAAAAACTAATAAACTCCTTTTTAAAGCAAATTAAAAACCGTAAACGATAGATAATTATGTACCGAACATTTATAGATAATTAAAAAAAGAATTAAAACCAGCACTCACCTATCCCCAGCGCCCCAACACCTGGCCACGGCCGCCTCGTAGTGATGGGACAGCACTAGGAAGTCTATCACGTCGGGCATGTCGTGGTATCTGACGGTGAACGAGCGCCCATCCCTAGCCCGCGCTAACTTCAAACTGACTACCCTCGGTGGTTTTATTACGTACTTTATGCCAACCACTTTTACTGATTCGCAGTCCTGAAAAAAATAATATAGAAGAGACCTTCAAGATCTTCTTTAGGAAATTTTGAGACCATCGTGGCGGAGAAGTACAGGCGTTCGAGTGTTAGTGTGTGTTCGATAGTAAAGTTTATACTAAAGGTTTATGCTATTAGCGAGAAGAGGGCAAGAGAGATCCAAAAGGCTGAAGAAGGAAGGAGAGAAACAAGGAGGCTTTAGACCTGGAAGAGGGTGTATAGATGGTGTATGGTACAGCAGTAGAGGAAGTTGAATAAGACAAAGATTCTGATATTCGAAAAAAATGAAAGAAAGGACAGAATGCAAGATCAGTGTAAATAATAAGATATTAGAACAAGTGAATGAAGTGGTATATTTGGGAAGCGGAAAGGCGTATTGCTGTCGGTAACAGGGTTAATTAATGCCTTAGCTGCATTGATTAGACGGCGAAACGTCATTACAAATGCACGTTTGGCCGTACACAATGCAGTGTTGGTATCAACAATTTTATATGGCAGCGAAACGTAGGTATTATAGAAGAAAAATGAAATAAAGATTGAGTGTTGTGGAGATGCGATCTCTTCATAGGATATGCGAAAACAGTTTAACTCATCGAATCCACAATGCAGAGATAATAATAAAGAATAAAGAAGAACGTGCTCAGCTGGTTCGGGCACATTGAACAAATAAAGATGAAAGAATGGCAAAAAAAGATTTATGAAGTGAGTGGTGAGAGAAGATGGAGACCTAGCTTGACTTTCGGAAACAGAGTATCAAAGATACTGGAGGACGTCACGTAAAAAGCGTGAGGACCCCTCAGAGGGCATGTACACGACGAATTCTTCACTCTGGAACAATTCGACGTGTTGAGTTCTACCATTCAAAATACTATGTTTTGAAAATTGGGCCATGCGTGGGGAACTGAGTTTCTTAACATTACGTTACCTAACCAGTTATAAATAGAAAAAAGCGTGAAGCTGCTTATTTTTAAATCTATTTCTCAATATAAAATACAAAAAAGTAAAAATATATTTATACACTTACACATATCTGCATTCGCTCCCATGGTTTGTCGCGAGGATGTATTTTATAGAGATCCTTTTCTGCCACCGCTTCAAAATATCTTTGGTGGCCCTGACAATGGAAATTGTGATATTAACTTTATGAATTAAAAAAAAATTGCACATTGTAGTGCAGTGGAAACGTTCTGTGAAACTGAGCTCCACTAGTATAAGTAAAATTAAAATATGTTTCTATTTTTTGCTATAGTGAGTCAATTCGTTCCTCTCATATTATTACACAATATAAATATTATTTATTACTTTTGCTCAATGTGTTGCACTATATAATTCATAATTTTCTACACACTTTATTAGTAGGTCAAAAAGAAGAAAAAGCTAAAGAGAAAAACCAGGCGCTGTAATTTCTGCCCTTTTTATGTTACTGTGGATAACAGTGTCTAAATAAAAAGCTAGACCAGACATGTAGGTGATATTACGCGTTTTTGGATTAACGCAATTTTATGTTTAAGTAAAGATTTTATAGATAAATTAATAAAAATTTCAAATATACATCAAATATTTTTCGTATTTTTTTTATTAATTTAATTTTTAATATTTATTCTCAATATAATACGACTATCTGCGCACAACATACTCAATACTCACTAATCTAAAATAAAAGCAATGGTCACCCATCTGAGGGTGATATGGCGCTTTGCGAGGCAAAACTGCGGTCAGCCACTCGCCCACGCGGTACAACTCCGGAACCTCTACACTTGCTGTACTCGTACTTGGACCGCCCGTTGCACGTTTTGTAGTTGAAGTGCTTGGACTGTATCTGGAATAAAAGTTATTTTTATGTATTTTTTAAACATTTTTAAAGTGTTATTCCACACTTAGCTACGTCCAAATTTTTATACGTTTTCTAAATAAGTATTATTATGTACTTTAAAATAAATTTACTATATCAATCAATGTGGTTTTCAACCCCCAAAGAAAACAGTGGAGTGTTATAAGTTTGACGTGTCTGTAAAAAACACAAGTTTAAGTCCGTCTCCGTCGAAAGAAGTCCGTCTGTGGCACGAAAGATAAACCAATTTTATTAGCCGCGATTGGAACACTAGTTTATTAATATTTCTATCTCTTTTTAAATGCAACTATTTAACCGGATTATCGAACACTTTGCAGTTTTCCGTAGTGACGTGTAGTTTGAGGTGGCATTCGTATGTCAGATGACATAATTATTATATCAAACTAGTTTCATATAATAGATGTTCGAAACGTCAGGTTTCCAAAAATGTATAATTTGTCATTATAAGTGTATATTGTCAGAGCAAAAATGACATATAAATTTGTATTCACTCCTGTAATACAAACTGCGGCGTTAAAATCAGCAACTCAACGTAATGTCTCGAAAATTGGATTTTGGAGAAAAAGTGGAAGACAGAACGTGTCAAAACTGGGATTCCTTTGCCTACCCTGCAACAGTGTGAAGCTGTTTTTTAATACCTTGTAGTAGGCACAGGTCTTCTTCTCGCTCGAGCTGGTGGAGCCAAAGCGGTACCAGCTTCCCAATCTGAATATTGTGACGACGCTGAACTGAAAAAAATAACAAAATCTTTATTTTTATATTAAAAGAAAATATTTGAAATATATTTATTGATATGCCCATGGATGATTGATTGGCTCTAAACTTGACTAAAACTTTCTCTTGTTTAATGCAAACCCGCTAACTAAATATTAATTTATAAGCAAACATAACTAACCTGTCACTTTTGCTGGCTGAATGTGAACTGGAAACAAAGAAAAATAAAAAATAATCAACTCAATTGTATATTCATATAATGGAAAGGAATATATAAATATATCACATACATACAATAAAGACAAATACTACTGAATAGATACAAGAAACTTGATACGTGTATCTTAACATAGTACAAAACAAAATCATTTTTCACCAAAGTATACATTCAGAGATCTTTCATGCATACCAGTGATTACGTGTGGACGTGAGATCACATATTTGTGGATGTAAGATCACATGTATGGATATGTAATTACTAATTTGTTCTCATGGGAGTACAAAAATCTTGTGTGTGGTTGTGGGTTTTTATGCGTGAATTTGTAATCAATAATATGAATATAAAAAGAACACATTTGTGTTTTTATAAGAACTTTTATAAGAAGAAGAGAGAACACTAATAAAATTTTGAATGAACAATTAATAACATAAAAAATAACTGACCTATCGGAATCCGACATGTCAGCACTGGAATGTCTTCCACGGGAAGATTTAGAAGAATGAGAGCGTGATGATGATCGGGATGAACGGGAAGTGTGTGAAGACCGGGATCCAGACAGTCGCACCGACTCGTCTGATGTGTCGCTACCAGTCTCGTCTATGATGTCTGGCACATCATCCTCTATTCGCATCTGGAATTTATATATATTCATTTTGTAACACAATGTCCTGTGCTTGTTTTTTTCAATACAGTTCTTTTATGGTACAGTGATTGTATTTCAATTAATAGGAATTGACTATTATTATTTAAGAAATATTGAAAGAAATGAGATGAATTCGTTGCTAGAGTTAGAGTAGGAATCGAATCCAAAATATGTCGCGTTTATTGTCGCACGCTTATGCCCCTGCACAATGACTGGACTCTTATTAATATTTAACACATTACCGTAGGTGCCTGTCTGGGTGGCGCAGGCCTAGCTCTCGGAGCAGCCCTGGGGCGTCGCCCCGGCCTTCGCCTCGGCCCCTCTACTGCTGTACTAATCATGACCGGACGTCGTCTCATCTCACGCTTGTACCAGGACATCTCGAACGTGTTCATTTCTGTACTGTTGGGGTAATTAAAAATAATATAATGTTGTACTAAGACCCTAAACGGGGCTTCACCCGCTTAAATTATAAAATATAAGCTACATTGCTGTAAAGTTTAATCTAAATCCGTTTAGTTGTTTTGCGTGAATGTAGAACAAACATACATAGTCACAACCTTTTACATTTATTATATTAAGTAGGATTTTCTCACAATAAAAAATCAATAAACAGTTTATTTTTTACCAATTAATACTTTAAAGTCCAAATTACATCTTTCTTCTTACTTAGTTATGTTCGATAAAACCTATCTGCAATATTTCAAGACTCTAGAGAAGGCAAGGTTCAAGGGAACCTAGTATTAAGACACACCGTTCCTAATAAAGACACTCCTGTTCATCACTTTCTGGAGAATTCGAGTCATTGTGTGTTGAGTAGCATAACTCAATGCGCTTTGTTTCCTAATCACAGAGAGGATATGAAGTTAATTAATATGTCACTAACAAGTATGAATGGGAATCGAAACCACAACCGTGGCGTTTACAGTCGCACGCTGTGCCTTTGCGCCTCGGCGGCTTCAATGATATAATTTTTGTAAATTTTAGTGTTCCGACCTTTTAAAGAAAAAAGGAACGCTTGAAGATATCGAGTTAAAATTCAAACCATGTACATAGATCTACGGCCCCATGATTTCCTGACAAAAAGCGTATTTCTACATATACTTAAAAAAAAAAAGATATACGTATATACCGGCAAAAACGCGTATTTCGACACTATAAAGGAAATCAAGATTAATGGGGTAATCAAAATCAAGGGTACTTCCGGTAAACCTATAATTATGAAATTTGGCAGTCTCCTCCGCCGCCCCCTCTCTACTCTCTGGTTCGGCACCACGAACTAAAGACCAGGTGTGTAAGGTGTAGGGAGGTATTATGTACTCGCGACTCACCTCGCCCTCTCCGCCTCCTCCCGCGCGTAGTACGACAGGGGGGGCACGATCGGCCTCGTGCTGAGTGGCACATCCAGCCCCTGCCACGAGCCCGCCGTGTGTCGCACGCCCTCTCCTCTCCACACGCCGTGACCTCCGCCTCCTGGACCCGCGCCCGCCTCTCCCTGTGGTGTTAAGGGATCGGCAGCTAGGGCTTCTATCATGGCATCTAAGCGGGTACGGGGCACTAGTTGTTCTAGGGGTAGGGCTTCTCGGCCAGGGACTAGACGTTGAAATTCCGGTGGGTGGGGTGCTCCCTGGAATCGTAAAACAAATGGGGCTAATTATATATAATACATGTTTTTTGTAATATTAGACTTTTTGTTTAAAATATATTAAAAGCCAATTTTTATTTAGATTATGTATTTTTTCATAATGAAAAAAAAAACAATGACTTGTAAAAACAATAATTTAAAAACAATGATTTTTAACATTTTTAAAGTGTTATTTCACACTGAGGCAAGAAAAATACTTATTTAGAAAACGTATAAAAATTGGAACGTAGTGGGACTGGAAGCCGCGCCTCCTGGAAATCGACCACGCGCTCTGACTACCAAGCTATGCGTTATCATCAAGCTACGTTGAAAATATAATACTCTATATAAAAACCAATATATCAACCTTGTATATTAAAACATATATAAAATAATCACCTCAACATCAACCAAAAATGGTGGTGGCATTAAATGTGGTGGCAAATCAGTTTGCTCATCAAGTGCTCCACCCAGAGCATCTCTTGCCAAGGGTCTATAATCAGTATGGAAGAACAACTCCAAAGGCAACTTGGATAGTCTCGAGTGACCAGCCCCAAGTCCTAGCAAAAGTAAATGACCGTGTGAATCACTTGCTGCCACTCGAGCACCACATGCACCCCAACGGGCATCGAATAGGGCGCCCTCGCCTTGTCCAGCTATGACATTGTGGAACCGCGCCAATGGTTCCTCTTGTTCTGCGCTCCATATGAATAATTGTCCATCGTGGCCGGCCGATAGTACTACGCCTGGTAGTATAGGATGGGCTTCTAGGACGTAGGCCTTTAGAAATTAAAGTTATGATATTATTTAGCTTTGTATGGTATTATAATTTTTTTATGTATCAACAAAGCATACATTTATATTGAGAATATAATTATTAATATTCTGTTTAGGTTGTGAGCTTGATTCCATTTTGTGAAAATAAATGATTCTCGTTATCACATTCTCGTAAAATGTTGAAGCGCGTCGTTGAGTTCACTACTTAAAGCGCAATGTCTCGAAAACTGGGCGCTGAGTGGCGAGCAGAGTGTCTTAACACTGAATTACTTCTACCTACCATAGGATATGCGGGATACATTAATAATTTGTCCAAAAAATATACACACCTCATCCCGATGCCCAGCCAAGACTCGAATCTGCACTGCTCGTTTAGCACACCATACTCTCACTGAACTATCTGACACCGCCGTCAACACGTAAGCATCACTTCTATCCCAACAAACCATTGTCACTTTCAATTTCCTTCCAGCATCTTCTGTTCCTGTATCACCTTTTGGAGCAACTCTTAACACTACATGGCGCCACTGAGTAGCATGTAGTGTCCACAACGCTGCCGTGCCATCTTTACTCCCGGAAACGAATCTAAGACCTCTGTGAGCCCAAGCTAAGGAGTCTACTGCGTCAGAATGTGCCGCTGTCTCTAGGACACGACGTGGCCCACTTGCTTCTAGAGCATATACTCTAACTCGTTGATCTGCCGATCCAGCTGCCAAGAAGGCTCCTCCTGCTGACCACGCGGCGCATATCATGTGACAGGCACCAGGTCTCAACCGTTCCACATACTGAACTGGCTGCGATAAGAACTGACCTTCACGAGAACATGTCCAAAAAGCAACCGATCCATCTGTACTGGTCGAGGCCAGCCACCTCAACTCCCCATGAGCACCTGGAGACCATTGAACTGATGTTATAGTACCAGCATGGGCATGAAGAACTGCTTTCGGAGCACCCGTAGCTAGACACCACACGCGTACCAAACGTTCCACTGAGCCACATGCTAGTAAAGCGCCATCATATGAAGCACAGACATCCGTTATCTCCGCACCAGCACCTCTGAGCGTTGCTGCTAATCTTCCATCGATTGCACTCCATACTTTGACTAGAAGATCATCAGCTCCAGTCAAGACATATCGGCCAGTCCTATCAAAGGCTAAACAGTATACAGCTGATAGATGGCCCAGAGTTCGTCTTTGTAAGCTCAATCCTTTTAAAAGTCTAGCCGGGAAGGGCCGTGGAGCTCGAGGGTGGTTACCACTGACTCCAGCTCCTCCTGATGCTGTAGTTCCACCACCGGCACCCAGTTCACGGGATATCAGTCTACGAACTGTGAAAATTAAAATAAATAATTGATATAAAAACAAATCGGACAAGCGTGAGTCGGGCTCGCCCACTGAGTGTTTCGTACAAAAATTAAAGGTCTAGGTTTTTGCTGAAATTCAAGCTTAGTTTAGCCAGAACCCTGATCTTATAAGGGTTCCTTTTTTATTTAAAAGGTACGGAACCCTAAACAAAATTTAGTTGACCGATAATATTTTTTTTATATTATAAAGCAAATTCTGTTATATTGACATTTTTAATATTATTCCAGTAACAAAATAAATCCTTAAAAGTTTTGGTTAAACAATAAACTAGGTACACTAAGATATATGAAAATATCTTATCTTTACCAACATTATAAAACTAAGTTTGATTGGTTGAACACATTCCAGGAGACTGTCAATCCCAGGAACTATATCTTTATTGATTGTGTATAACATTCTGAACGTCATATGTTATTCCCAACTAGCCATATAGGCGACGTCACAGTTAAAAACATTAATACTAACCCAATGTATGATCCTGTTTAAACGACGCATACTTAGGCTTCGGTCGTACCAACGATTCACTTAACACAGACAATCTAGCGCTTATTTGTTTCTGTTGCTGTGATAATATCTGTAAGTCTGCGGTGTTAGAAAGCGGCAGCTCCGGTTTACGTGCAATGTGTAGTGCCCTCTCACACACTGAGGCCAAACGGTCCCATGATATTTCAGAATATTGTGATTCCTGTAAATAATTGTAATTGTTATTATTTTAGCTACACCTAGAGCGTGTCTCGTATATAGCAGAGAAGGTATAGTAATGTTAACATTAACATTCCGTTCTCCACGCAACGTCCAATTTTCGTGATGAATGGTGGAATACAATATCGCGTTTTGTCTGGTAACAAGACAAAGTAAAGGGGGACCGAAGTTAAAATAGTTAAGCGCTGTGCCAGTGCAACACGACGCCCTCTAATTTCAAGTTACTTTACATAAATTTGTAATTGTATGTAATTTTTTTTTCTGTAATTTTATTGTATAGTTTAGTTAACAGAGTACATTTTATATCCAAAATCCATTTTTTAATAAAATAGTTTAAATCTATTCGAAAGAAAATGATTATGAAACAAATAAATATTTTACGTTTTACTTTCGCATTGCATTCATGTATGTCTGAATATGCCAAACTACCACATATCTCTACACCTAAAAATATGTTTTCTTACTCTTATAGAAGGCTCTAAGTTAAAAAAAAAAGGAAAATAAAAATAAGGAAGTACAAAGTACATATAAATTTTAACATAATTTTAACTTTTGACAACTATAAAAGTGTTCAAATGTTTTTCAAATCCACTATATTCAAATGTTTTTAAATATTTTTGTGTCCTTAGCGTCACAATAATATTTTAAAATTATAAAATTTATTAAATGTTTTAATTACCTTGACTTTGATTGATTGACCTTTGAATACAAGTGGAAAGTGATAAATAAAACTATTTATTTGTACGTTTTCTTTACATCAATATATTTTTAAATATTTAAGCAAAAATTAAGCCATAATTTTAACAAAAGATACAAAATTATTAAATTAGTAAATTTACTAAAAACAAAAATGTAAAACAAAATAATATTTTGAAATTTTGGCGCCTCTACGTGTCCGCCATTATCGTGAACAATAATGCCAACTCGGCTCTCGTCGCCCAATAAGAAACTAGCGAACAACAGATCGGCTGTTAAACTGAGACTGATATATCGACATACTACATGCTAGAAAGGGACAGCGGCGCCCTGATTTACATGATCATAAAGATCGAATGAATGATATATCAGATTTTTCGCAAAATGCAAAAATTATCGAAAATAATAACTGAAACCCAATAAAAATATTTTTTCTGTTATTCTGTCGTATTTTCATGAACGCATGTGCATTAATTGTAAAACAGTAGATTTTCGCATTTTTTCGCTATTACAAATTTTTCCAAACGCTAATCTATCGAGGAAATGTAAATAAACACAAGTTTTCGCGGTAAAATTGTTTGTACACTTACCAATTCATTGTAAGTTTGGGAATGGTGATTGCCCTCCCAGTCGAGGCGGCGGGGCAGCACCTGCAATACAAAAATACGCAAAAAAACCTATTTAGTAAACTTTCAGCGACTTTGACAGCCACCACGTGCCCAACCAAAACAACAATAAGCTCTAAGCCCGGCTAGGAAAAGCTTGAAACTCACCTCTACACTCTGCAACTCTTTTAGCAAAGTCTGTAAAACATAACGTGTGTATTAGTATTTTTGATACCACAATATTAATAAACAATAATAATTTTAACATATTTACCTTTGCAGTCTCTTTAAGAGGTCCGCCGGAGAGAAATTTCGCTATCAAAAAGTAGAGTTCTGAAACCGGGAAAGCTAGCATTACACGACCTCGCACGTAAGTCACTCAGATTATGTAGCTCGATTTTGAAGCACTAAACTCACCTGGGACGACATTAACCACCTCGTCGGAATCCTCCATAATCCTATATTCAATATATTAGGCCAAAACAGACCTCAATCATCACAAACACTGTTAAAATCCATCAAACATTTCACTTAGGACATTACATTGTTGACGAAAGATAATGCAACCTCCTGTAATAATAGCAAAATGGCGTTTGCTGTCACGGTCAAGCAGTTCAAGCTGTCGGTAATGCAGTTTCTATGTAGTTGACTATATTTTACACAGGTGACGCTAGCATTATATTTTTTAAATGTAATTATGTTATTAAATAAATAAATTACCAATTTCATTCCATATTAATTAGCCTAATTATGGGTAAATATTTAATCTAATACACTGTAAGATTAATTTAAAAGCTTTTTTGTTATTTAAACAAAATGTCATTCCCATAATAATTGTTTTAAAATATGGCAAAACTAGTTGTAAATGTCAAAATTTTCGAGGTGAATGCACCGAATTCTAGAGCGACGAGAATCGTGATATCAAGTAATATTGTATTCAGTAATGGATATTTGTTTTAAAAGTAACAATCTGAAGGTGACATTGATTTTAGACAAGTTATAAAGCGCGATAGTATAGATATATAAATGAAATTCGCAGTAGTGCCATGTTATTTAATTCTTAAGAAATCTGAATATTACATATATTAATGGACTATGTCTTAAGAAGTTCAAAGATTTTTGAGAAGAGTTTGATTTTTGAGAAGTTCAGAGATATTATGCTGGTGTCGTCGTTTCCATGCTCATAAGTTGACCGTAAGTTATTCTACATTTTCTTATATTACTCTATTTATTATATATTTGTTAAATTAAAATATCAAGTATTCCCGCGTTAGTATAACGCCGCAAAAATAAAAAAAGATCTAAGTTATTTGATCCTATGAATATATTTATAAATAACCAGTAAATAAAGGTCACTTTAGTAAAAACACTCTTAAAGGGATGTATTGATTTTATTCTATAAATATCTATTTCACACTTCATTTAGTTTATATACTGATGAGACTGATTTAGATTTAACAGATTACAATAATAAAATTATTTTAATATATCACGATTCTTTACTTTATAATACATGAACATACCACTACACACTATAATATGGGGGGGATCCCACATAGCAGGGTAGGCGGAGGGAACCTGGGAACCTTGTGTTAAGACTTTGTGCCCCCATTAAGACACTTCTGATTCTCACTTTCTGCCAAATTCTAGAGGCATTGCATTTTGAGTGGCAGAACTCAATGTCTTTGCCTTAAAACCAAAGTGAAGATCATTTATTATTCATATATTATTTAATAATTTCTTATAAAGACTTCTGCTGTTTTGTTATACTATAGATCTAGTACCAATTATTCCCATGCTGGCAATGTTTTGATGTTTTTTGAAATAAGCATAAAATGAAGAATAAAATAATCTAATTTTTTTCAGCTCTAAGACAGAATGTCAGGAGCAGCAGCCAGTGGAGCTGGCACATCAGCTTCTACCCTCGGAGGACTCGGAGGCTCCCTCGAAGACAAGGACTGTGACCTTCTCTGTCCAGTTTGCTTTGAACTTATAGATGAGGCCTATGTAACGCGATGTGGTCATTCTTTCTGCTATGCCTGCATTGCCAAGTCAGTGGAGCTTCATAGGAGATGCCCTAAATGTGGGGCAGCTTTGGCTGGTCGTGATCATTACTTTCCTAATTTTTTGTTGAATGAATTGGTCGCTAGACGGCGTATGAGATCTCGTCCGCCTGTAACCAGTGGACCTGTGATATCACCTGGTGCTGATACTGAAAGGCTAAGAGCTCTTTTGGCATTGGAGGTAAGAACCATTTGTTTCCATTTGTCTATTACATAAATAAATAATTGTCCATTACTGTCAGTATTTAAATGATTATGAACCAACTAAAAAAGGTCAATGTATATGTAATATTTTAGGAAATGGGCAACATATGAGTATAATGTGTGTGCATGCAATAATGTTTTAAAAATTTTGATTGATTTATTGAAATAAATTTTACTCATTGATTCAAAAGTACTTGCAAAAGTCTGTTTGAATGACAAATATATAGAACTAGCAATTTTAATATGAGGATTGACATATTAAAATTGCTCACTTAAAATTATTGTTATAATGTATCCAAATTATACATAATCTTTATATAAATTATATATTATGTATTACTCTGATGTATAAGTTATATAACTGTAAAGTTTTATCTAAATCTGTCTAGTAGTTTTTGCATGAAATTGGAAAAAACATTCATCCTCACAAACTGTCACATTTATAATTTTAGTAGATAGGACTGTATCAACACAACTTAGCTTTTTGTTTGATTTATATATTAACACAAATATGTAGCTGCATATTATATTCATAAGAAAAGGATAGAATTTGAAATTATGATATCACCAAAAAAGTTTAAACCTGCTAAATCCGTTTTTTTTCGTTATGTAATTTTATACCATTGAAAGTGCAAAAAAACCACCTTTATTTTATTTCATATAGTAGAGAACATAGTTATACTCATAGATTTTTAAATACACTTCTTGTCTCTCTAAGCCAGGGGTTCCCAACCTTTTCTTCATCTATGGCCGCTTTTATATCATTCTTGGTAGCAGGGACCACTATGCATATAGGTATAGTAAAAATTAACTGTGATAATTAAACAGAAACTTCGCCTCACCATCCCCTGTCGTAAAATTAAAATTGTTCGCGAACCATATTTAGGCTTCTGCGGAACAGTGGTGGTCCGCGGACCACTGGTTGGGAACCACTGCTCTAAGCCAACAATATGACTTTTATTTCTGTTTATTTCAGGCAAGGCATCTAGCTTTACCAGATGTAGAAGGTATGTTAGATGTACTAACAAGAAGAAAGAGATTATTAGAAGCTGAATCGGCGGCGGCCCACCATAGATTGTTGTATGAATTTCTGGCACAGTTGTTGCGACATAGGACTCATCAGCTAGATCAATTGGCTAGGGAAGCTGCGTTGGTTAAGAAAGTGAGTTTGATTGTTTATAATTTCTTACTAGTATCAGTGTAAGACACACATACACCCTCACACTCCTTATGTTGTTAAAAAAACGAGGTAGTTAAAATAACTTATTCCCTTCAATGGTTGCACTTTGACATTGCACTTTACATTGATATAAGATTTATTTAAACTGAATACTGTTTCTGACATAAGTTTTTTCTTCGTTTAGCTTCACACTGTATCCTGCATATAGCAGGCAAGGCTAGGGTATGCAAATGGAACCAGGAAACCCAGTGTCAAGATGCTTTGTAACTTTTAGTGACGTCGCACGCTAACACGCTTGTGCCGCTGCACCGCATCAACCTCATTTATATTTTGAATATTTTTTTACCTTCATTTTATCACTTTATTTTAGGACATGGAACATGTAGCAGGTGTACTTCGTGACTTAAGATCCGGTGCGACTGACCTGGGTCGCTTACCATCACCATCAGAACCTACTTCTATCGCGGAGTCGGTGAGGGATGTTCGTCCGAGATTGGGGGAACTGGGGGAGAGTGTACCGAGTATGAGCATTTGTTTTTTTAGAGATCTAAACAAAATTTGATATTTAATTTGAATATAGCAGACTTGCTGCTGAGAATGAGAAAAATAAATAGAAAAATACTAAGAAAGTTATTATTTTAAATAATACTGTTTCAAATATATTGCCTCCCAGTGGGTAATACAAAATGAGAATTTTATCATTTTCTTTCCACAGGAAGTCCACCGAACGAAGAAGAAGAAAGTTTCGCAAGCGGTTCAGCGGGTAACGGTGATGCTTTGGCGGCAAGATGGCGACGCTTAGCCGCGCACTTTGATGATTTTGTACAGGTTTGTTTTTGTTTGAAAAAAAGAATATTGAGATTGTCGTTGTACAGCGGTATAACATCTAACTGTAAACACAACTACCTGAACGGGGTATCTTAACACTAGCTTAGCCTCTAACTACTTTGCAAGATAAAGCCTCTAGCTATAAAAGAAAGAAAACTTAGCGTCTACTTGTGGCATGTTCAAATTAAAAACGGTTAATGACTTGACTAGGCTTGTAGGTGCAGTGGTGCCTGCGTGCTACTGAAAACAAGACTGTGTACGATTGCCACTCGAAGAAATGAAATATTTCATATATTCGTTCTGGTAACAAGGCACGGTGTTAAGTTCCGCAACTCAACACACAATGCCTCGAGAATCCGGCAGAAAATGGAAAACGAATAGACTAAATCTGTTTAACAATTTCATTGTCGAACTTTGAATGAAATAATAACATAATAGTAATAATAACATAATTGAACTCCAAAGTATAATTATTCATTATTTTCAACCATTCTTGTCACAGTGCTATTTTGCTCATCGTGCCGACGAGCTGTACTTCCCCGGGTCAGGTTCGGCCACACCAGCAGTTCCCCCACAAAGCTGTGGCGCTGCTGATGCCGACCCTGTACCGCAACAGGCCTCCGCTCCCGAATCTAGGGCTAATAGTGCCATGGGTAAGATGATATACATGAGTTATGAGTGATGAGTTTGTTGGTTGGAACGCTTCAATCTTAGGAACTGCTGGTTTGGAACTTGAAAAATTATTATTGTGTTGCATAGTCCAATTATCGAAGAAGACTATATAATATGACTATATTATTTCTATTTAACCATGCAAAGCCGCAGTTAAAAGTGTTATTGTATACGAATTCAAATTCAAATAAAATTTTAGATTTGTAATATAAAATTAATACTTCTTAAATCTGAGTCTTTTGTAAAATACCCTCTTTTGTCATATACACATAAACTTTTGTGAAAAAAACTGTAACTGACATGAAGTCTATATAATAATTATTTATTATTATTAAATCTAACATAGGTTATATATAATGCTAAATATAGAAAATAGCCATGATTAATTCAACCTAGTCAAGTTTTATAACAATATTATTAATTTAAGAAATACAAATTAAAATTTGTATATTATTAATATTAATTCCGACCACAGGTGACCAACGCGCCCCCGAAAGTGAACCCCAACCCACTACAACAAACATACCACCGAACATACCAACAAGCGTTGTAGGCACGGGCGAAGGTTTCGGAGGCCTAGAAGCCTTCAGGGAAGACCTAGCTGCCTTCACCAGGTATCGAGCATTACGACCTCTAGCAACACTATCATATTGCAGCGATGCCATTAATTATTCAACAATTGTATCTACAATAGAATTTGATAAAGATGACGAATTCTTCGCGATAGCAGGTGTTACTAAACGAATTAAAGTTTTCGAATTTGAAGCTGTAGTCCGCGATGCCGTTGACGTACACTATCCTTGCGCAGAAATGCAATGTTCACACAAAATTTCCTGTGTTTCATGGAATGCCTATCATAAACATGTGTTAGCATCATCCGATTACGAGGGTACTGTGAGTGTATGGGATGCTAATACAGGCGTAAGGACCAGATCGTTACAGGAACACGATAAAAGATGTTGGTCTGTACATTTTAATAGAGCTGATGTTAGACTCCTAGCGTCAGGATCTGATGATGCGAGAGTTAAACTTTGGTCCCTAAATGCTGAGAGATCAGTAGCAACCCTAGAAGCCAAGTTTAATGTCTGCTGTGTCAGATTTAATCCGAAATCGTCATGCCATTTGGCCTTCGGTTCAGCAGATCATTGTGTTCATTATTATGATCTTAGAGCTCCAAGAGCACCGTTGGCTGTGTTCAAAGATCATAGAAAAGCAGTGTCATATGTCAAATTCGTAGATGCCCGTACATTAGTGTCTGCTTCCACTGATTCTCAACTAAAATTATGGAGAGTTGAGTCACCGAGGTGTGTCAGATCGTTCACTGGGCACACCAATGAGAAAAACTTCGTTGGCTTAGCAACAGACGGTCGCTATGTTGCTTGTGGTTCAGAGAATAACGCCCTATATGTTTATTACGCGGGTTTGTCCAGACCTCTCCTAGCGTATAGGTTCGATGCAGTTAGAGGTTTTTTGGAGAGAGAGCGTAGAGATGAAGAGCCCGCGGAGTTTGTTTCTGCGGTGTGTTGGAGAAGATCGCAGGAAAGGCCAGCTTTGTTGGCAGCTAATAGTCAAGGCACAATCAAAGTGCTGGAGCTAGTCTAATTTGTCCAGTATTCACCTTTTTTTGTTCTTTTGTTTTGTATGGTAATAGAATTAAAGTGACTTAACTCGAAATAATTATGATTTGCGTGTGACTTTAACCCATTCTCCCTTTTAAAATTTCCATAGTTTGCGAGTTTGCTATATAATTATAGTACACTTAGTATACATGTGATATAATTGAAGAAATTAATTTATGATGCATTTCCATAGATATTAGATTTTTTTTTTTGGAAAATAACAAGTTACATAAAATGTTTAGTTAAGTCACTTTTATTCTAAAAACAAGTTATGTCCAATATTCTCCATCCTACCCAAAGTCATTTTGTCAGTCTAAAGTTTATTTATATTCAATTATATTATAATAGTAAATTTCATAGATACATATATCATGAATAAGGCAGAAATAAATAAAAAAAAACTTAATATTTTCTTAGATTTTCGCTCTTATTGTTGTTCGTTATTAAAACTCTTATAAATTATTATATTTAATTGAATTAAATTTAAAAAAAAACGACAAATTATAGCAAGCCTTTTGTTATCTGTGATCACAAGATTATAATAAATATTTTTTGAATTGTGAAATAATCGAATGTCAAATTTAAAAGAGGTTTAATTACGAACGACATTTAAAATATTCTCAATATTTAAATTTTAAATAATAATTAAAATAATAGCAATGAATTTTTTTAGGATTTTTTCTCTCTAACAATAGTCCATCCTTCTTATGAAATAGATTTAAGGTTCTTTCTAGTTGTCAGTGAAAAATGATCAAATATTTCAAATTATATTTAAATTCTACTTAATAAAATACAAAAAACGAGAAATATGTGCTGTATTGACTGAGGAATCGTTTAAATAAATATATATTTTTTATTTAAATTAACAGATTGTGAATGTGATGGTTGTTGGTTCGACACTCACTCAGGGAAATGAATTATTTCTTTTCTCGCTCTGATAAAGAGACATAGTGCAGTGTTAATTTCCGCCAAATGGAAGATGTGTGGGCATCGCAACGTCTCAACACTATGTTCCTCTGCCTACTTTTGTCTGTTTGTCTGTGCGTTTGTTCACGCTAATCTCATTATTGGCTTATTAATTTAGGTGCAGTTTTAAATCATTTAGTACGTTTTATTTAAATCGATTCATAAATAACAAACTTATATCAATGTAAAATATTTGGTTTAACAAAGATGCCACAAATATAGTTTTTTATTGAATTCGAAACTTTAGTTTGCAATATATTGTCATTAAAATGCTATTGTTATTAGAACACGAAAATAATTCAGATTAGTAGATTATTTATTTACTAATATGATTGTCCAGTTCTAGCTAGCGAGTATGTAATACAGCAAAACAAAATTGTTAAAAACATCCTTTTGTCGTTAAATTCATCATTATTTGGTCATTTTGATACTGGTAACTAAAATTTATAGAGTTCAATATATTGTAGAAATTTAAAATTATATTATATTTAAAGATTTAAAAAAAATGCTCAACAACGAAAATCCATTCATCAATCAATTTAATGTTATAAAAAATAAACTCGTATATGTATGTATAAATTAGAACTGGGCATGTTGTAATATGTAAAAATGTTAAATTTACTCTAAATTTAATTAAGCGCGACGGTTGTCGGTTCGATTTCTACTCAGTTGAATGAATTATTTTCATTTTCTCGCTTTAGTAAGAAAACAAAGCACGCAGGGTTAAGTTCCGCCAATCCACATATTGCACGGAAATTGAAAATTTAGTTTCTTAACACGCTTCATTCTGCCTGTCCTGCAATACGCAGGATACAGCGTGAAGCTAAAAAAATAATTTGGACGCAAATCGAGACTAAGATGCTGATAATAAAAAGTGTAAGCGCGGTTTTAAGAATTTTGACGTAGCTCAATAAGAACGTATGGCTTAGTGGCAGGAGTGGGCGGCCGGTATACGGATGGTGTTGGTTTAAATACAGTAATCCTTCTATAACACGGTAGATTCTTTCCGCGTTATACAGGAATCTTAGTAATCCCGTATAACGCGTTACGTATAAAACTATTCACGTTTAACTTTTCTCGCCATCCCTTGGCGAGAAAATGAAGTTTAAATTGAACATTGCGAAAAAACTGTATTATAAAAGATATACATAAGTTTTATTAAAATCAAACTAAACTAAGACCATCCTTAATAAAAATTTAATTAATTTAATAAATTTTATGATGACACGATTGACACACGTGCGAAAACGATTACGAACTAAACAAAGCATTATCAATGTCACAGCCTAGAAATAAAAGGTAGGTAAGAAGTCTACCGCGTTATATGGGGGAATGCCGGTGTTATACTAGGGATTGAAATCGCGTTATATGGAAATGCGTTATAAGAGTACTGTACCTTCATGTTTTCTTACGAAACAGTAAAATGTCCATGGCTCCGAATGAAATTTTAATATATTGTAAAAAAACAATTAGAAACGTTTTAAAAACCCAGTTAAAAAAAATGAAAATAAAAAAAAGAATTTATGATTTTAATCGATATTAAATAAATGTTGTGATGCGCTTTATCTACATAATACGTAGATTTAGTTTTAGTAGGAAAATTATTATTATATATTCTGTAAAGTTATTAAGAAGTCCATCCTAGCATAAAGCAGGGTAGACAGAGGGAACCTAGTGTTGAGACAATCTATGTAATGTCAAAACAAACTATAGTTTTGAAAGAGTCAAATTAAACGTGGCTTTAATTTATGAGAATAATTCATTTTGCTAAGAAAAATGCGGCGTTAAGTTCTTTCAATTAGTTGAGTCTTTAAATGAATGAAATATGAAGAACAGTGTCTTAACACTAGGTCCTCTGTTTATTTTGCAATTTCATTACATATAAGATCTTTTTTATATCCTTATTTGTTCAGAAAAGTTATTTGACTTTAATATATAAAAATATAGTTCTTATTATTAGGATTTTTATAGATTTTCTTTAAATTAATGTAATGTAAATAAACAAAGGAATGAGAAAGGAACGAGTCTCTGGGGTGTGGTCTCTTTCTATGCTATTAAAATTGTGGGATAAAATTTTATTAAATGTGCAGTGTCTTTGTGCCCATAGACAGTATATTATACATTACAGCTAAAACCTCAGTTCAGTCCTGACGCCAACGTGTGATTCATAGTGTAGAAATATCCTCTCACTTTTATTATACCGCATTTCCATCTTCATCCTAATTTTTATTTACTTTAACATATATGTACTTTACACCCCTTTCCCATTTCTGCTATGACTCTATTTCTTAATTCTAATAACCCATTTTCCCTCCTACTTCTACTATAGTGAGAAATATATACATATGTATATATGGTTGTGAGACGACGGAAACATCTAATTGTATTTACATATACTAACAAACAATAAAATTTAGCTCAATATGAGTAATAGAGATGCTAGTGTTGCTATATTGGCTCAATGTATTGATTTATATAATATATTTAATATTGCCAGTGGCAATTTTTGAAAACATGAATGTTGAATTGAAAAAAATAATTTTTTTTTTAGCTTCACCTTGTATTCCGCACATAGCAGGGTAAGCTAATGGAAACTAGGAAAATTGTGTTAAGACACTCTGTTCCCATTAAAACACTTTTGTTCCCTGTGGCGGTTACAGTCGCACGCTTGTGGAGCACAAGACACACAAGTACACCACGACTGGCCTTATTGATCTTTTTAATAGTAGAAAAAAATGTTTTTTGGAACTTTATTAAACAGTTATTTTAAAAAAAATCTATCTGTAGTATATTTTTTTATTTAATAAAGTTAAAATTTTCATTCATCCGTGTTTTTAAATATTGCCAAATACGTATATACGTAAAAAAACCATCTTTTAATAAATGTTATGAGAAAAATAAATATTCTAAACGTTGTATTGATATTAGAATTGGATTATAGTAAAGTTAAAATAACTAATTATAATTGTGCCTAGAACTTACTTGTTGGTGACATGTTGATTTCTTATATAAAAGTAATTATATGCTCAATATATTGTGCTAAAAATAGAAGCTATAGCACTGTGACAGTGTCTGAATTGTGGAAATGATTGTATTTATATGTATAATTTTTATTTTTCCGCTCCTGTAAAACAAAAATGCGGCGTTTCGATCTGCTTTTCAACATGTCATCTCTTAATTGGGTGTAGCGGCAAGAACAGAGTATCTTATTTCTTTATGCAAGGTACACATATTGGGCAATATGTTTGCACAATAATATTGTGCTTGTGTAAGCGGTTTTAAAAAATATATATATTTTAATTTAATAGTGTTATATCACTTTTTATTATATCGCAACATTTTATAATTGAGATTGCTTAAAAAAATCTAATTTTAATTTAAATAATGTGTTTTTATTTTAAAACAAATTATATTAACACAATATTTTTTGTTTTCTTTTTAAATCACTCTTAATTGTACTATATGAAGACTTGATTTTAATAATCAATTGTCTTAAAAATCGATTCGAATAATAAGTAATTATGTTTTTATCGATTTTAGATCATTTATATACATTTGATGTTTTGTAAATATTTTTTATATGTAAATTAGGTTTTTAACATTTTATGCTGTGTTCTCTTATTTTTTTTATTATAAAAAATATCAATTAAAATCAATTGAATTGCTGTTATATAATAATTGAAGTTATTTGATAACAGCCATTCAAATGACTTAATTAAAGTTTACTGTATACTATATATTTCTACTATTATAATAAAATTTAAAGAACAGTACTTATTTAGAGAATCTTATGTACACATACTAGGGTGGGCCAAAAAATATATAAGACCATTTTTTGTAGATCGTTGAATTTCCTACAAGAATATATATTATTTTTTATACCGATAGTATTAATTTAAAAAAAAAACAACAAAGTTTGAAATGAAAAATACAAAATTCTCCTTGTTATTTATATGGTGAATGGATAATCGCGACGACGCACCTCTTAATATAAAAATGAACAGCTGTCCTTTTAACAGACGTATTCGGTGTCTAGAACAAAATTTTCACTATAATTTAGAAAAAAAGGAATATAAAATGTTGGCCCACTCTAATACATATATCTCGATGATCTGAAATGTTTATTTTTTTTCCTAAAATGGTCACCCATATTCACGGCTGCTATATTTATGTAGCTTTAATGGTCACTAAGAAAGAACACAGTTCAAAAATATTTCTTTGTATTATTATTAACAGATGTTATTATAGAAAATTACGGTCATTTTGGAGATTTTTTTAAAACATTTTTCTTAATTACATTTAAGTGTTTTGTATATTTGTAAATAGATACTTTTTTTATGTTATTTTTGTTTTTTTCTTATAACCTGTACATAGTGTTGCCAGTTTTTATTTCCATCTCATTATTAAAGAGTTCTTTAGGTCTATGTTGTAGTACAAAATAAAAAAACCACCGAGGATGCCGTACAAAAATTGAAGGTCTCGCTCATCCAGGACCCTTTGACAGACAAACAGACGGACAACAAAGTGATCTTATAAGCGTTCCTTTTTTTCTAAAAAGGTACGGAACCCTAAGAACCATAAAAGTTTACTGTTATGCTTCCATTTTTTTTCTAGTTTATTGGCATCCTTCCATTTTTTTTATGAATCATCATATTTTGAATTATGATATTTATTTTGAATACATTTTTTTTCATTACGTTGATTTCTCCTAGTTAAACGTATACTTTAATAAGTAACTAGCAATCGTTTTTTTCATACCTGGCAATCTTTTAAAAATATAATTTTAATAAAAAAATAATTATGTATAATAAATTAAGTTTATTATTCTCGTATTTCATATTTTTTTCCTTCTTTTATTAAAAGTTCAATATTGTAGATAGTTAAAAATTTATTCATAGTAATATACGAGTATATCTAGTTACAAGTAAATAAGTGCCAAAATCGTGTGCTATTTATTGTTGTTAGAAGTGTAGTACATATTTGCTAAATGTAAATCATATACGTAATTAAATTGTTAACAGTTGTAAAGAAAATTTATAATTTCTTTTACTAATTTTTAGCTTCACGCTGTATCCCGTATGTAGCGGGGTAGACAATGGAAACCTAGTGTTAAGACATTCTTTTCCCCACTTTCCGAAAAAAGTGAAAAAATTAAAATAGTAGTACCCGAGTGGGAATCCAACCTAAGACCGTTGCGTTTACAGCTAGACGCTGTGCCGCGGCTTCTTTTTTTTATTCATATTAAAAAAGTAGATAAATTAGGAATGTATTTGGATTTGAAGTTGCTTCTCTTGGTTAATTAAGTCAAATCAAAAAAATATATCAACTTCACGCTGTATCCCGCGCACAGCAGGGTAGGCAGGGCGAACATAGTGTTAAGACAGCGTGTTGAGTGGCAAGTAATAAATAAAATTTTAAGTAATAAAATGTTTAAGAGCTGAGCGTCTGGTAGTATAATCGCAGTGCTGGGTCCCGCCATTCAACACGCAATGTCTTGGAAATTTGGTGATGCGTGAATAACGGCTTTCTAACACTAGGTTCCCTCTGACACCCTTCTATAACATGAAAAATCAATATCATTAATCGCATAAGATTTGAAATCACATTATGATACCCAAATAAAATTACGTATATACATTACATATTTATATTGAGCCAATCAACTGACAAAAAAAATAATAATGTATTTTAATATTTGTTTCTTTATTACATATTACGATTTACACTAATAATATGAGTACGATATGTAAGTCCCACACGCTACATGTGTTCCCGAAAAATAAAGTGATCTATCCTTACTTTTATTTTGTTTTATTCATAATGTAAATATTATGCCAATGAGGACACGATAAATGGATTAATATATTGTCTCAGCTTCACGCTGTATCCCGCATATATCTGGATAGACGAAGGGAACCTAGTGTTAAAACACCCCGTTTCCGACTTTCCGCCCAATTTTTCGAGACATTGCGTGATGAGAGTCGAAACTCAACTCCGCACTATATAACCAGAAAAAGGAACTGAAAAAAAAATTGATTGCCAGAGTGGGAATCGAACCCACAACCGCTGCGTTTACAGTCTTTTCTTAGCCTTGCGCCGCCAAGCCACGACGGCCTCATATTATCGAGTTCATTATATAATTATAATACATAACCTTTCCCTGCGACATTGTTCGCGTGGCAAAATATAAATTATTACTATTACTACACATTCTAAGTACAGGAAGCAACTCTGGCCGAAGGTACAGTAGGTTACAATGAGATTTAACACGACTAACTTGATGTAATAAAGCCTATAGACTTTCTTAATAGATGGACTTTTAATAAAATATAGAGAGATAAGCACGTTGAAACAAAAAAACTAATAATAATAATTATAGTAAAAAAAAATTAAATCAGCTTCACGCTGTATCCCACACTGCATGGTAGGCAGAGGGAACACGAGAGACACTCTGTTCCCCACTTTAATTATAGTAATATTAGAATAAAAGTATCTAGTAGTTTATAGAAATAAGTTTACGAAAATAAAAAGAAACAACAGAAAATATTAAAATACTTTTATTTAACAAACACATCATAATTTAGATTTTTTTTAATCTAAAAAAATCTAACAAAAAAAAGAGAAAACAATTAAAGATATTGGCTGTGTAAAGCCATAGCTACTTTAAAGAAATAAAAAAGAAACATTCTCATAATTTTTTTCAAAAAAAATTATAATAATTAAGTTGCAAAGTTTTTGTAACAGATCATTTATTTTATAATAATAACAAAAAGTAAGAATTTTAATCTGTTTTGTGAACTAACAAACTAATCGTATATTATGTGAAAGTAGCTATAAAAATATAATATAACAATAGTGATAATATTTACAAGATCACGAATTTATGTTTTTAATTAAGTGATATTCAACCATCTTTGAAACTTTTTTTAGGCAAAAATTATTTGCGTATGACAATGTTCTAAGTGTCCGAGGTAACTATGACCGCTGTTATAATGTTTTACATATAAACAATTAACGTGATGTAATAATATAATAGCCTAAACAAAGCAAAAAAAAATTTTCAATTTGAATTAGTAATTCCCGAGATTAGCGTGTTCAACTTAACAAATTCTTCAGTTTCATAATATTAGTACAAATTTAAATTTTGTCCCTCTTGTACCGATAGCAGCGTCAGCGTGTATTAATTTCATTTTTGTGATCCGTTTATTGAAAATAAAAAAAAAATATACATGTAAGAATATTTCTAATAATGTTTGAAAAATAGAAATATATAAATTATCAACGAATGAAGGTATTTTCGGTTACAATCAGATAAAAATGTCATTTTCTTTATTCTTATATATATATATATATATATTCGTATAAGATGATGCGGCGCTGAATTCCACCACTAAACAAGCAATTTTTTATTTAACGGGTGTTTCAGTTTGATCCTTTAGTCCGCCAACACTATTATTTAAAAATATATTGCCAATTTCCTGATTCTTTATCGTAATTATCTATTAATATTATTAATATTTTCATAATTAATTAGTCAGTCAAATTACTGTCAAAAGGCATTTGGGTTGAAAAGTCGGCGAGTCTTAGATCGGCCAGTGTCGGTTTTTACATTACTTGACCGTAATTTCCTTACATGTATATCTTGTTCAAAATCACTTGAATCTGATGAATCATGACGGCCATTTGACATTTTGTTTGAGTTGTTTGTATTGTTTTGTTTATTTTTGTTTATTACGTTGTTTTTATCATAATGTCGATCACTTTTACGTACTTTTTTCTTTTTTTTATTTATTCTATCGTTGCTAGTATTTTGACGATTGTTAGTACTTTTATTTGGACTTTTGTTTAAATTTATCGTTTTGTTTTTATGTTTTGATTGCTTTTCACCATCGCTAGTATCGATATCTTCTTCTTCAGTTGAACTTTTGTGTGCACGTTTTCTGCTATTGTTTAAATTGGTTTTGCTGTTTTTAGAATTTTGTCGATCAGTACTCCGCAGTCTCTTAGTCTTAACTTGATCTTCAGTGTCAGTCTCTTGTCGTTCAGATGAAACATTGCGTGTACTTCTTCTGCTTTTATTTGT
>JAATLQ010036913.1:18133-44909 GCA_013421005.1 Heliconius erato x Heliconius himera | reverse complement strand
GCGCTGGGGGCGCCTACAAGCTGCGGCGCCTGCAGCCCGCCGCGCTCGCGCCGCCCGCCTTCCAGCTCGACGCGCCCGAGGTGCGTATAGCTGAGGCGCGCAGCTTGTAGGCGCGCTGGGGGCGCCTACAAGCTGCGGCGCCTGCAGCCCGCCGCGCTCGCGCCGCCCGCCGCGCCAGCTCGACGCGCCCGAGGTGCGTATAGCTGAGGCGCCAGGCGCCGCAGCTTGTAGGCGCGCTGGGGGCGCCTGAATTTCGCTCTTACAACTCTGTCAAACGCCTTTTCCAAATCCACAAAAGCACAGAAAACTTTTTAGTTAACGGCCAAAAATTTTTCCCTGATCATTCGGATGGAAAAGATTTGATCCATACACCCTCTTCCAGGTCTCAAGCCTCCTTGGGCCTCCCTCAGCAGCCTTTCAGATCTCTCCTGCATTCTTCTCGCTAAAACTTTAGAATAAACTTTACTACCTAAGCTAATCAATCTGATAGACCTATGGCTTGCGCAGTCTATTTGTGAACCTTTGCCTTTGCCAGCATAAATTGCACAAAACCCAGAACTAGTCTAAGACGCGTGGCCCACCATATTTGACCATCTCGGCAGTAACTCCATCTGCTCCCACTGACTTACCACATTTCAGACTTCGCATTGCACTCTCAACTTCTTTTACACTGATTTCGCCATCAGCTACATCAAAACTCAGCGTTTCGCTGTTACTTCGAAAGCACCCCTTTCAATCTACAGGTTAGCGAGCAACCTTGAGAAACACTAACTTCTCGCTACTAGAAGAAAGACTAGTACTAGAAAAGTTTGGTGTTTTCCCTGAAGTTGTCCGTTAACCTTTCATCTCTTTCATTCTTTTCACGCTTCATCTTTATCAGTACTTTCGTCTGGTGCTTTTGCAGCTTATACTCTTTCTTTTTTATCTCTCTCATACTTTTATCCTTACCAGAGGCTTTATAATCCTGCCATGCCTTCTTCTTTCTTTCTACTGCATCTTGCACTTCATCATCCCACCATTCGTCACGCTTTTTTCTAAAGCCTCCTTTTCCTTTACCACATACCCCTATCGCTGCTTCCTTCATACAATCCCTAAGGTTCTGCCAGGATACTTCAATATTTCCATTTCCAGATTCACTGCTGTCTAGCTTTTTGGAAACTCTTTCTTGATATTCAATTCTAGTCGGTGGGTCTTGAAGTTTCCAGCTTCTTATGCGGTGATTCGACTCCAAGTCTGGACACCTCGTGTAGCTGCGCCAACCTGCAAACAGACCCCTTATTCTAGTAACGACTAGATAGTGGTCTGTTTACAGATCAGAGCCCTTAAACACTCGTTTGTCCCTAAGTCACTAAGAATAAATCAATCATACTTTTTCCTTCCGCTCGCTCCCATGTATACATGTGAATTTGTTTGTGGTCAAACATAGTGTTTGCCACAAACAAATTCCTTTCCTTGCAAATTTGCAATATAAGCTTTCCAGCCTCATTTCTTCTCTTGTCACCATACTGACCTAGCACTCCCTAGTAACCGCTTCGCGCAGTTCCGGCCCATCCGTTCAAATCGCCACATATTATTAATTTTTCATTCCCTCTAACGCTACCTAGAACATCCCTGACACTCTCCCAAAACTCCTCGAGTTCGCCTAATGGAGCTGATGATACTGGCGCATACGCCACTAACAAGAATACTCTTGTTAACCCCAGCTTGAAGCGAACCCAAAGCAGTCTCGTTTTAATCGCCTTGTATTCAACCGCTGCACTAATCAATCGGGAGGCCAATAGCACACCTACACCTTGACAGCCCCGCTCGCTCTCTGGTACGCCGGCCCAGAAAGCGACCCAAATGCCTGGCAAATCGGTCGTGTCATTGCCCCTTCGCTTGGTCTCAGTCACACAAACGACATCTAAATCTCTATCATCCATCACATCTAATAATTCATTCATCTTTTCTTCCATCCCTCCTCTTACATTCCACGTAGCTACTTGTAGCTCCGTCCTCCACCTCCCGCCGTTCCGGACATTGCGTGTTGGGTAGCGGTTCCCAACGCCACATTCGTCGCCACTTGACACACCAGCGGGGACGCACTGGTGCGCTTCGCCTTGTTGGGACGCCCTATCAGTGCGCTCTTTTGAGGTGCACGTGGCGGATGGAACGTTGCAGCCCTCATGAGGGCTGGCAAAGGTCGCTGCGAGCAAGCCATCCATCTTTTCTATCTTTTTTATACGTTTTCTAAATAATTAAAAATAATCTAGTACCATGAACTAAGTTACACGCTTTGCTCTCCACTTATTCCCGAAAATCTTTGTGTAGTGAGTCGTACAACTAAACGCCGTATTTCGTCTTTCCAGTGCGAAGAAATAATTCCCTTTATATTTTTAGGATGAAATCCAACTAGTTGTATCCGGTACAGCAATCCCACTCTACGATCCGTCTAAACTAGAACATACAAACGGAACGGATAGAGACGGACACGCGGACAACGATGATGATATATTCGCCCTCGATGAAGAACAACTGGTGAAACCGGCGCCTGAAGTAATGGAGGATAAGAGTAATGGACCCGTAAGTTCTTTTGTAATTTCCTCTCTCTTTTTCATCGTATAAAGCTTAGAAGGAAGCTGATAATTGTTAATTATTTTTATTTTTAAAATTTTTAATAATTTACCTCATCCTAGTAAAGTTGCACAGCGTGTGACTGTAAACGCGACGGTTGTGGGTTCGATTTCCACTATGGGAATTGAATTACTTAATATTTTCATTTCTTCGCCTAGATAATAGCGCTGCGTTAAGTTTTTTCACTTAACTGGCAGTGTCTCGAAAATTGAGCGTGGGTGGTGAGCGTGAGTACTATATGCCGGATGCTGGGTGAAGAGAAAAAAATATATATTTACAGGGTGGAAGCGTCAGCGCTCCTTTTACGGGAACAGCATATAGGGTAAAATATTTTAAACCCGGTATGGGTTTAAAGAAATTAATCAAAATAAGATATCAGTTTGGACGTAGGATTTTTTTTCATTTCATCCATACTCGCATTTCGTGTGACGCAGCTACGCATAGATACCAATAGAGTAGTAATAAGTGTCAAGAACGACAAATGGCGTTTTATTTTACAACGATAATTTTATTATTTATTTTGTTTGAAAAAATCATTTTAATTTTTATTAAAATAAAAATAATAATTGTATTAGGTTTTTACAGAATAGTTAAATATGTGATTTCGTTTAAAGTGGTGCTGACAAAAACACTGTATATTATTTGTTTTATTTTCTTGACAAATAAATAAATTAAATTAAAAAATATATATTCACAGGCGGCGGGACGTGTTTCCTTAACGACTCTAGGTGCAGTACACGGTACCAAAGTGGCACGGAGAGTTTGTGCACTACGATTGTTGTTCGTGAGAGAGACCACAGCTGTACGGGAGCTGGGTGGCTTGAGTGGTTTCCTGCATACTTTTACTTGTGAGGTATGTTGGTTTTTTGTTTTTTTTTTTGGGTATTGTGTAAAAACAACTGAAAAAAATTTCATTTTTTCTTCGTACTCATTGTTAGTATGTATTACATTTTTGCCAACTATGTAAAATCAAAAACGTGTCATAATAAGAGTTGATTTTTAGTCCTCTGCCCACAACAAAACAAAATTGAATGATTTTTTCTTATATCAGTTTCGGGTGAGGATCACTAATATTTTTTATTTTGAATATTCAGTTACGATTACGGTGTCCAATAACATAATTGGTCGTAGAGGTAATCTTTACTTTCAGTTTGGTAGGATGAAAAAATATTTACAAATTTGACTTAGAAATACATGACAAAATGAAATTGAATTCAGTCGTAGAGCATGCGCGTGAGTGAAAACGCGACAGGTTGTGGGTTTGATTCCAATTTGAAAAAATGGAATGTTTAATATCTTAGGTGCTGGCCATCGTGCGCGCGTACACGGCGGCGCTGGGCGGCAACGCGCTCACGTCGCTGTACCTGGCGCACCTGCTGCTGCACCACAACGCGCACAAGAACCAGGTAAGTGACCTTTTACACATTTATTTACTTTTGATTGTTTTCTTCCTGAACACAAAACGGAGTGGATAATAGTGTGCAAAAGTTTAAATACACCCAATTTCAAGTCTGCCACCACTTGTATAGAAACTGTATCCCTCAAGCAGAGGTAACGTAATGTTAGGACACTCCGTTCCCCACACACTGCGCCGCAACAGCTTCATCAATTCTTCACGTCATCCCCTTTTAAGACTAGTTTTGAACTATCAACATTGAGTCTTGTCTTTTCATCACATAAAAATGCATATAGAAATACTCAATACATAAAATACAGTTCATATTAGTATAATATTATGATTGTAGGTTTAATCGTTTTAAGGAGAAAGAAATAGTAATTGTGATGAAAATTAAACTTGGCTATTAATTAGATGACAATACAATATTATATTGTCAAGCTGTTCTGATGTTGCACCCTGAACAGCTCACTAGTAAACATATAATATTTTACTTATTTAGAAAACGTATAAAAATTTGAACTCGAACCCGCAGCTGGACTCGAACCGGCGCCTTCTGGAAACCGACCAAGTTTCCAGGAGGCGCGGGTTCGAGTCTCGCTGCGTTCAAATTTTTATACATTTTCTAAATAAGTATTTTTCTTTCGTAAGTGTGGAAATAACACTTTAAAAATGTTTAAAAATATAATGTTTTTGCTCATTATATTCGTCCTGTCAGTGTGTTTTGTTGAAAAAACATATTTTTGGTTATTTTAATTATTCATTATTTTTCAGGGACAATGTCTACTCTCAGTCGGCGGCGACGTTGTTCATATCACATACTAGATATTAACATATCCCGTCTTATAACAAATAATGAAACAAAAAATATTTAACTATTAAAAATTTTGAGGTTATATAAATATTATAATTTTATATAATTGTAAAATTACTCTTTATATATTAAGATTTACAACTGCCTTTGTTTTTTAAGCTTAGCCACTGTAAATTGAGCTCTGTGACAATGTTATTAGGTTCGTTTTTTGTTTTTATATTTATGATTGTATTTCCAATGACCATACTTATTAAAAAAAGACGAAGCACAAATAAGTGTTTGTTAAAATGGATTGTACATTTATTTCATATTTTTCTTGTGATAAAAGAACTTTTCTATGTAATTCATTAGAAGATTTCACAACCATTAAGTAAATTAACTTACTTTTCAGCTTGACCATGTACCTATATGTATTTTTTAATAATAAATTTATTGTTTCAACTGTTTGATTGCTTGCCATAAGTTGCCCTTAAGTACAATCTAGAGATATATATATATATATATATATATATATATATATATATATATATATATATATATATATATGTACTTATTATATACACTTATTTTAATATTATCACAAAAAAGTCCTTAAAAAACTATAACTGTATACATGTATATATAGAGGAATATTTTTTTTATCTTTTTCCTCTGGTGACAATAAGACCGCTACTTAACACGTGATATATCGAAAATTAGGCAGCAAGTTAAGAACTGAGTGTCATAACATGCCTACTCATGCCCATACCCATGCCCATGTCCAAACCCATGCCATAAGCATGGCCTATGCCTATGCCCATGCCAATACCCATGCCCATACCAATGCCCAAATCCGTGCCCATGCCATGCGTGGAAAGCCAAGATAGTTGTTTTTCTTTTGGAAAATCAAGAGTTATATCAAATTTCAAAACTGCTACCCAGATAGACGGAGAGATAGGGGAATATTATAATATTTCCCCTCCGTTCTTCACTTTCGATCTGTGTATTTTATTACAAATATCTGTTTTACATATTCTTCCGTCATTATTTTTGTTGAGAATCAGTCACTTTAGTTTCTACGAAGTGAGTTAGTTCTGTACTGGACTTTGGTGCTACAAACGTTTGTTCGAAAACAACAGTAAATTCTGAAAGTAAATATATAAATATTAGGAATTCAACAGGATTTTGAGCCAATTTATATGCTTTTCGTGCTATTTTTCACTGTAGTTTTTTTTACATAATTATCAATTGTTTGTAACATTTTTTAAAGTGTTATTTTATAATAAGAATAGAAAATTATTTTTAAAATTCGTATAAAATTTTTAACGTAGCAGAATAATAAGAAAGAACCCGCGCCTCTTTAATGATCTCATATCATGAATATCTTAAAAAAAATATTCAAGCGTCGCGGGTTCGAGTTCCGCTACGTTCAATTTTATGTACGTTTTCTAAAAATATAAATAACTTGATTGAACCTTTTTTTGTACTTATGACTGACGAATATTTTTTTTGTTATAATAATTACTATTTATATATTGTATACTTTTTGCCAATACATTTTTACTATTTTAAATGTAAATTTGAAAATGGAAATAAATGTTTTCTGTGAACGTTGAGATTTTTATATTTATACCTGGTTTTTATATAAGCAATTATAACATCTAATGGCTTGTGTATCTGGCTCTGAAAGCGCATCTAAAAAAAATTAAAGAGTTTTAAAGAATTTTAAACCAGAATGATTCTTTCTTTGATTATTATGGCATCAGTGATTTAAAAAAGGAATAGTTTGAGGCCAGTCGTGGCGCAGCGGTGTCATTGTAAAACCGACTGGTTGTGGGTTCGATCCCCACTCGAGGAGATGAAATATTTACTTAAAATTTATATTTCCATTTCTTCGCTCTGGTGCCAAGGCAAAGCGCGGCGTTAAGGTCTGCTACTTAATACGCAATGCCTCCAGAATTCGGCAGAAAGTGGGAAACGGAGTGTCTTACACTAGGTTCCCTCTGCCTACCCTGCTGAGTGCGGGATACAGCGTGAAGCTGATTTGATTCGCGTCCCTCTCATTGATTTCAAGACTAAATTTTGTGTTAAAATATTTTTTTTGATTTCATTTCTTTGCAACTACAGTGCTACAGTGACTTACTATCATTTTAAGTAAATAGGAAATATAAATAAAAATCAATCAGCTTGTCACAAATATGTATTTATTTAAAACGTTACAATATTAATTAAATATTTCGATAATAGAACGAAACGAAACGCGGAAATATTGTTGACAACAAGAATTTTTTTTTACTTAAAACTATAATACTTTAGCAATAAGTACATGCGTAACCTATTTTCGTTCGGATACTTTAGTTAATTCGTTTCAAAGTTATAAACTGACAGTTGATTTGAGAAAACCACAGACAAAATATAGATCTATAATTCTATTTTATCTGTAGTGAAATTATATATTACAAAATATTTTTTTTTCTAAGATATATTTATTAAAAAAAAATAGTTGATTATTTAAATATTAAACTCATAAACGATCCAAATTAATTTACACCTATCAGTTTAAAACTTTCAAAAAAAATTCTATTACACTAAATACAATAAGGGACAAACATTACTATAATATGCAATAACTCCTAAAGGGATTTACAATGGTTTAGACAAGTAACGTGGTTAAATATTCATTTAGATCGGTAAATTGTACTAGCGTTTGAGGAACTTAGTGGTAGGAGAGACGGTGAGTGTAGCGTGGTGGTCAGCGGCGGCCGAAGCGGAGGAAGGAGTGGACCACGTCTTGGCGTTTCATGCCAGTGTCGAGGAGTTGTGGGTAGTCGCGAACTAAAGCTGAAATAAGCATTTAAAAATAAGTATCACGCTGTATCCCGCATATATTCAGAGACAATGTACAATACATTCCGTTTCAAAGACACTCAGTTGTGTATGTACTGTTCAAGGTGTCGCATGTCGACCGCCGCCCTTTGTTTTGTTATATCGAAGAAATGAAATTACTCTGAGTAGGAATCGAACCCACAATCGTTGTGATTTCACCATCGTAACTTTTTAGATAAAATTATATAATAGGATTTTTTATAATTAACATTTTTCTGAGAGAAAATAAAAAAACACATAAAAGCAATAAGTGCATAGTCGTCAAATAGAGCCGCAGTACAATGCTATGTTTTGAATAAATTAAATTAAATTAGCTTCACGCTGTATCCCGCACACAGCAGGGTAGGCAGAGGGAACCTAGTGTTAAGACACTCCGTTCCCCACTTTCTGCCGGATTCTGGAGGCATTGCGTGTTGAGTGGCAGAACTCAACGCCGCGCTTAACCTCGACACCAGAGCGAAGAAAATGGAAATATAAATTTAAGTAAATATTTCATCTCCTCGAATGGGGATCGAACCCACAACCAGTCGGTTTTGCAGTCACACCTCGTGCCGCTGCGCCACGACCGGCCTGCTATGTTTTAAATAAAATATATAAAATAAATGGATATGTAGCTTCATTACGATTAAAGTAATTTAAACATTTAAATAAAAAAAAATCAGAATTTCAATAATCTAATAATCTGATTTAGTAATTTAATTTATTTCCATCATAATAACTATTATCAACTCACCCTGGTATTCCGGTACTTGTTCCCCAGCAGCCTCAGCATACAGTTCGAGGAAAGTGTTCAACGCCTGGCAGAACCTCGCCGCGCGGGGGTCGTCCTCCGCCGCGGCGCACAGTTGCGCGGGCGCGGCGCTCACGTACGCCATGCCACACCATGATAGTACAGCGCACAGTACTACTACGCGGTAGATTTCTACACTTCTGTAATAGAGGGAAATAGTCCTTGTTTGTATACGTTTTTTATAATACAAAAATATTTGTAAAAACAAAAACCCCGACTGCATAAAACTAAAAAGAAAATAAACAAGACCAATAGTTTATTAGGATTAACAGTCGGGACCTCTTTAAATTATGCGGGGTTCCCGGTAAAGATTTTATTGATTATAGGTCCCGTCTGTTAATCCTAATAAACTATTGGGCTTGTTTATTTTCTTTTTAGTTTTATGCAGTCGGGGTTTTTGTTTTTACAAATATTTTTTTTATTTTTCACTTTTTTGTTAGAATTCACTATGGTAATGATAATCATAATATACCTTTTTGAAATTCTCGTATTATGCTCTTGAATTTGATACCCATATTGTGGTATTCGAAACGAAAAATTTTTTTTTCACTAAGTCCAATGGCGTCCCATAGCCGCCATGATTGTTCTTTTTTAACGTCACCTATCTAAGAACACTTGGGCTGTTAATACGAACCTAACGATACCTCAAATAAGTAAATCCGTTCAGCGGTTCTGGAGATATGAGGTAATAAAGAATATTACATACATACAAGATACGCGCGAAAAACATAACCCTTCCTTAGCAGTCGGGAAAAATATGGAATGTATTTTTTTAAGGTAGTTAGGACACTTCCGGTTCCCACCGCCGTTAGAGGCATTGCGTATTGAGTAGCGGAACTGAACGCCGCGCTTTGCCTCGTTACCACACAGTCAAATAATAAAATGTTTTAGTCTGTACTATCTGACTTATAACAGAATATCCTCGGATAAGAGGAAATAAGATATTCCCATTCCCATATTGTTATATTTTCTTTTTAATATTGAAAGTGTTATTTCACACTAAAGAAAGAAAAATACGACGATCCAAGAGGGATTTGGGATCGAGGATCGATCGATCTGAGATCGAGTCCCGTACAATAAACTGTTTATACATTTTCTAAAATAATCGAGGCCGTCGTAGCGCAGCGGCTGACTGTAACGACGGTCTTAGATTCGATTCTGTGGGAGTGCATTATTTTCATTAATAACATTTGCATTTCGGTTTCTAAAATTAAATAGAAGATTTAAATAAACATTTAAATTTAATATTTAAACTTAATTTATAACTATTCCTAAATTTATTAAGACCTGCCCACTACGTCTGGAATCTAGATTATATTAGATGAATCTATTAAGAAATTGGGTCGTGCACCAATTACGGTGGTGATTGGTCACCTTGTATTGTTATACACAAGTGTCTCTGGTATAGTACGGTCGACGAGTCGTGGCCACTATGAAGTTATTTTTAATGATCTTTTTGCGCATTGTTCACTGAGAAAATTATCAGAAGTAAGAATATATAGAAAATCTGCGCAGCGACTTATAGCTAGCTTTAGGGCGGCTGCACAAAGTAAGTCATCTAAATAAAAAATCAGTTTCACGCTGTATTCCGTACACAGCAGGGTAGGCTGAGGGAACCTAGTGTTCAGACACTCCGTTCCCCACTTTCTGCTGAATTCTGGAGGCATCGCGTGTTGAATGGAGGAACTCAACACCGCGCTTAGCCTCGACACCAGAGCGAAGAAATGAAAATATAAATTCAAGTAAATATTTCATCTCCGCCATCTCCGTCAACTCATCTAAATATTGCAAGTAAAACCGAAGTCGCGAAAAATTCTGCTTAAAGTGAATTTTAGATATTTTTATACTTTTTGTTACGTAGTGGTCGTAAAAAATAAGTTTAGATATATAGGATCATTATTTTAAAGTTATTATTAATAATGATTACTTCATTGATTGAGGACGTCGTGGCGCAGTGCCACAAGCGTGTGACTGTAAACGCTGTTGTGGTTGTGGGTTCGATCGCCACTCGGAGGAATGCATTAATATTTATTAATATTTTCATTTCCTCGCTCTGGTAACCAAAGTGGCAAAGCGCTGTATTCCGCATATGTAGGTAGGCGGAGGAAACCTAATATTAAGGCACTCAGTTTCCCAGTTTTCGCTCAATATTCGAGACATTGTGTGTCGGGTGGCGGAACTCAACGCCGCGCTTTTGCCTTAGTACCAGATCGAAGAAACGAAAACATTGATAGTGTCAAACACTTGTGCACCACGACGGCCTCATTTCATTATAAATAACAATAAATTAATAAATAATAAGCTTTTCCTAAACAAAAATCATGTAACATTTTTTGTATCTCGTTACCGAAAGTTCAGCATCGGAGACAGAATGTAAGGAAAATTAGGAAAAATGAAATCGCTAAGAGGTTTATATCGTTGATATATTATTGTTATTATTGCTATTGATAAATTCGCATATTTTTTGTGTTATAGGAAGAGGAGCGTTAGAAGATATTTTACTAAAATGTTATAGTAATATTTAGTAAACGCAGTTGAGGCCGGCCGTGGCGCAGTGGCACGAATAAACGTGACTGTATAACCGATTGGTTGTAGGTTCGATCCCGAGGAGATGAAATATTTACTTAAATTTATATTTCTATTTCTTCGCTCTGGTGTCGAGATTAAGCGCGGCGTTGAGTTCTGCCACTCAACACGCAATGCCTCCAGAATTCGACAACACGCAATGCCTCCAGAATTCGGCAGGAAGTAGGGAACGGAGTGCCTACTAGATTCCATCCGCTTACCCTACAAAAGTGGGGAACGGAGTGTCTTAACACTGAGTTCCATCTGCCTACCCTGCTATGTGCAGTAAACGCACGGTTGTGGGTTCGATATCTACCCGGACGAAGGAGTTATTTTCGTTTCTTAGCTTTGGCACCAAGACATATCCAGGTAAACGCAATATAGAAAAAAACAGGCGGAAAATGGAGAACGAGTTGCCTTAACTTAACATTAGGTTTCCCTCTCCTTACTTTTTTGTAGTAAGTATGTATAACATAAAAATTTACATTTTTAATCTAATTATTATTGGCAAATTAAAACATTTAAACCGTTTTTTAAATACCGACATAAACGTGACTAGTTGTGGCTTCGATCTTCACTCGAGGAAATAAAATATTTATTTAAATTTATATTTTCATTTCTTCGCTCTAGTGTAGCAAAGGGCGGCGATGAGTTCCTCCATTCAATACGCAATGCTTCTAGATTTCGTCGGAAAATGGGGAACGGAGTGTTTTAACACTAAGTTCCCTGTGCCTACCATACTGTGAGCGGGATACAGCGTGAAGCTGATAAAAGAGAAACAAACTAGTCCTAAAAAGTAGAGTCACCCTCATCCTAGAGCAAAGTAGTAATAAACAAGAAGGTCACGCCAAGAATTCGGGACAATCCGCGTTTTGCAAACAATAAAAACTCCCAAATCGTAAGTCGATGGTGGAAACCGCAATATCGGCATACCGTTGAATAGCGCCAAATTTATTAAACTTTTTGTTTCCCGTAAAATGAATTGAATGAAACATTCAATAGTTTATTGTATGAACGGGATGTATTTTCTCTTTTTGTTTATTTATATTTAAAAAAAATTGTTTCCGTCGTGGCGCAGAGGCACAGGTGTGCGAGTATAAACGTCGTGGGTTCGATTTGCACTCAGGTGAATAAAATAATGAATATTTTTATTTTTTTGCTCTGATAACGGGCAAGGCACGGCACTGAGTACCGTCAACCAACACGCAATGCCTCGAGTGAAGTGCCTTAGTAGAAGCGGAGTGTCCTAACATTAGGTTCCCAGATTCTCTCTGTCTACCTTGCTATGTGCGGGATTCAACGTGAAGCTAGAAAAAAAAACTTTGTATGGTGTTGTAGTGTGGGGAGGTGCTAAAAGGATTTCCCGAAACACTTTGGAAAACGGCATCCATTTTAAGTAGAATGCATATATTATTAATAGTCATCTATAAGTGAAATTAACTTCTAAAAAATCAAATCAGCTTCACGTTATATCCCGCACAGAGCAGGTTAGTGAGAGGGAACCTAGTGTTAAGACACTCCGTTCCCCAACTTTCGTTAACTTCAAATCTGATAAATTTGGGCAAAAGCAACATTCGCTGGATACCCTCTCATTAATTATTATTCGCTTTCATTAATTATTATTACTTCTTTCTTTATTATTTTTCTATTACTTTTATATAGTTCAATAATCCTCTTTAATAAATTACGATATATCCAATGGTTTTATTAAATTTAATTTTTTTTTAGCTTGATGTGATGTTTTGCATATAGTCGTAGTGGTGTTGGCAGTAAGAACCTTGTGTTAAAATGCTTCCATCTTAAATATGAAGAAATTTAAAAAATGTTTTTTTTGAGAACACATTAATAATATTTTTTTGAAAATATTTATTACAATATTTTAAAACATTAGTAGAGGCCGTCGTCACTAAGCGGTTCGGCGTCTGGCAGTAAACGCGACGGTTATAAGTTCAATTTTCGCTCGGAAAAATGAATCATTTTCATTTACTTTCTTCTGATTTACAAGACAAAATGTAGTGTTTGTTTGAAAAAATTCGGCGTTGGGCGGGTAGCGTAGTGTCTTAACACTGGGTTCTTTTTGCCTACCGCGAAGTAGACACCGCGTTCCATACGCGAAAACAAAAAAAAATCTAACACAATTCAACATCAAAAACCTTCAACCAACAAATTCAAAATCCCAATATAATTAAAATAAATAAATCAGCTTCACGCTGTATCCCGTACACAGCAGGGTAAGCGGAGGGAATCTAGTAGGCACTCCGTTCCCTACTTCCTGCCGAATTCTGGAGGCATTGCGTGTTAAGTGGCAGAACTCAACGCCGCGCTTAACCTCGACACCAGAGCGAACAAACGGAAACATAAATTTAAATAAATATTTCATTTCCTCGAGCGATTATCGAAGCCACAACTAATCAGTTTTACAGTCACACATAGGACCCCTGCGCCACAACTGGCCTCATCAGACCATCAAATCTCAATATTAAACACAATATATTAATAATAAACCTAAATAAACATAGACTACGCCTCAAAGTCCACTTTGCGTTCATTCTACTACCATTTTGAAATCCACAAACAAGATATACTAGTAATATACAATATTACAGTATATTACAATATAATACTGTCGGATCTCCATAATCTGTTTGCTGGAGCCCTATTCTGTAGTAAAGTATTAAATGGATTTAAGTTCAAAGCCGAAAGCTCCATCACGTATGAATTATAAGCTCATTAAAAGTTTGGTTTGATCGATCGATCTATATTTTTTTTTTTGGTAAAGTTTTTTGTTGATTTTTTGAAGTTTTTTGGAGAGTTTTATCTGATATAGGCTTGGGTTTTAATGAAATTAAATCGTTTCTTAAGCTTCACGCTGTATCCCGTACACAGCAGGTTACGCAGAGGGAACCTAGTGTTAAGACACTCCGTTCTCCACTTTCTGCCGAACTCTGGAGGCATAGCGTGTTGAGTGGCAGAACTCAACGTCGCGCTTAACCTCGACACCAGAGCGAAGAAAATGAAAATATAAATTTAAGTAAATATTTCATCTCCGCGAGTGGAGATCGAACCCACAACCAGTCGGTTTTACAGTCACACCTCGTGCCGCTGCGCCACGACTGGCCTCATTTAAATCATTTCTGTGTAACTTTTGCTACACTAACTAATACTAGTAACTTGTCAAAATTCTACGTTCTCCGTTCTCCGCAATTATTTTGAAACTTTATGTGTTGAGTTAAATTTGTTTCTAAAATAGGGTTTTGAATGAGCCACAGAATGAAATTTAAAATTAGAATTTACTATAACCTTAGAAGATACTGCTTACTTTAGTTAAAAATATGAAAATATTATAAGCTAGAAACTTATTTTAAAACTTTTAACTTTAAATACGCTAAATTAAGTTAAATTTACGTTAAAAATGCTCATTTTAGAAAGAAAAGTACTTTTATTTATATAAATATAAAGAGGATGTGTAAAATACTAACATGAGCTTTTAAAAGAATTTTTATTTAATAATGCACAACATACTAAAGCACTTTTCCCCTTATATGAGTTAGATTATTCTACTTTTTTTTAACTTCACGCTGTATCCCGCTAATAGTAGGTTAGCAGAGGAAACTTGAGAACCTAATTTTAAGACACTCCGTTGCCATTAATTCTGGAGGTGTTGAGTGGCGGAACTCAACGCCGCGCCTTGCCTCGTTACCAGAACGAGGAAATGAAAATATTATATATTTCTTGAGTGGGAATCGAAAAAGCTGTCGTGTTAACAGTCGCAGGCTTAGCCTTGCGCCACGACTGGCCACCATAGATTACTCTAGTTAAGGTTATATTTTGTTATTAGTAGTAGTATTTAATTACTAGGCTTTACTCGCCTCTTTGGCTACGTGTTAAATTAGAAAAACCCAGTTTTTTCAGAAATTCTTTTAACATACACCCCAAATTTCAATTTACTAAGTCTTTTTAAAAAAACAGCTTCACGCTGTATCCCGCCCACAACAGGGTAGGCAGAGGGAACATACTGTTAAGACACTCCCGTGCCCCATTTGGCTGAACTCAACGCCGCGCTTTGCCTCGACACCAGAACGAAGAAATGAAAATATAAATATAAATAAATATTTCATTTCGTGTGGATAGAACCCACAACCAGTCGACTTTACAGTCACGCTTTGAACTCCTGCGCCACGACTGGCCTAAGTTAGTAGTCTTGAGTCTTTTAAATATTTTAATAAGCATAAAGATATTTATATACGAAAATTGAACCTACACTCGAAAAATGTATTAAAAATTAATACAAACATACTATCAGTTAGTTATTTAACTGAGCAGTTAACGTTAAACAGATCACGATTAGTTAGAACTGGTTGTGAGTTTTTGTTCTCATTCCGGATCTCTTGTCGACGGGTAATAAGATGAAATTTGGAGTATTCGAACTTTGGACGAGCTTTCTTAAGTATACTTTTTTAGAAAAAAAAAATAAATAAGAATCAAATCAGCTTCACGCTGTAAAAAATAAGCTTCACGCTGTATCCCGCACACAGCAAGGTAGTCAAAGGGAACCTAGTTTGGAGACACTCCGTTTCCAAATTTCGGCCGATTTTTTCAATTATTGCGTATTGAGTACGTCAGTGGATTTGTGTATTAATGAAAATGGGTGTGGTTTGTAATCCTACAGAAGATATTGGCAGAATAGATAAAAAATAGACGTTGAGGCTATCGTGGCGTTATGGGATAGTAGGTTCAATCGCGATCGCGAGACAAAGTGCGGCGTTGAGTACCGTGAAGATAAAAAATAATAAAAAATAGACGGTTCATTGTTTAGTTTCGTAAAAAATGTTTAAAATATCTAGATACTAAAGTTAGAATAAATATCACTTAATTTTTATATCATCATATTTCTTACAAATCACTTTTATTATTTGTTTTTTAAAAAAAACCTTAATACATTTCTGTATTTATTACTTAGTTCCACGATAAACCATGCTTTCCTTAATAAAATATATAAATCGAGGGTAAAAAGTGTAAAATCTTGCAAAATCTAATCGAATCTCCTATATCAAATATAGAACATGAATCTAGAACATCTAGATCTCTTAGGGCCTAACGTTATAAGAACTTATGAGAGTTGTCGAAGAATGCGTTATTACGTGATATATATATATGAAATCGTATCGTACTTGTGGTTTAATATAACTTTGTATTACTTTACTAGACCGTCGTGGCGCAGGGGCACAAACGTACGACGGTTGTGGGTTCGATTTTCACCTGGGTGTATGAAATATTTAATATTTTCGTTTCCTCGCTCTGGTAAGGAGGTAAAACGCGGCGTTGAGATACGCCACTTAACACGCAACGCCTCAAGAATTCGAAGGAATTCTTGGTAGTGGATTTTATGAATGAGGATGGAGTTTCTTCATACTAAGTTCCCAGGTTCTTAGGAGTGTCTTAACACTAGTTTTCTTATGAAAAATTATTTAAAATCTTTAAGTCCTTTCTTTTCCATTAACTTAAGATTTCATACATTTTTGTATTACAAAATTTTCGTAAAAGCTCTGTTTTTACATAGAAAATATATATATTAATATGTTAACCTAAACAGTAAACTTACTTATACGACTAAGAGCAGTGTCGGGTAGCTTAAAAGCACATCGGTCGCCCTTTTGAGGTGCCGCGCTGTGCTAATTTATCTTTTGTACGACTCTTGTTTTTATTAGATTCCTTTTAGTAATATAATGCTTTATTTTTCTTTTTAAATTATATTTATATACATATATCAAAAGTTATGTTAACTTGTGATAATGACTAATGTAGCCAGTGGTGGTGCAATGGCACATGCCTGTGGCTGCGCGACAGGTTGCGGATTCAATCTTCATTCTGGGAAATGAAATATTTATTACATTATAATCTTTTCCTCGCTCTGGTAACGAGACAAAGCGTGGCGTTTTGTTCCGCAACTCAAGATGCAATATCCCGAACATTGGGTCCAAAGTGAAGGAGATTCCTAACACTAGGTTCTCTCCTTCTACTCAGCTATATGTCAGATACAGCGTGTAGCTGAAAAAAAGTATTTAATAAGTATGCAAACCCAGCTATAATTAAAATTAAAAGTGATTTTCTATTGTGAAATGTAAAAAGATGCATATGTATGTCTGTATATAAAAAAAACTAAAATTTATGCTAAAATATTTCATTACAAAAATTTGATATTGCAACATTTGGTTGAATCACTATAGAATACTCAGACTCTATGAGGATTTAAATCATATTATTCATCTTTTTGTATATTAGAAGAAAATATATTGACACAAAAAAATTATGACGCATATAAAAAAACATTAAAAGTTCAAAGAAATAAGATGACCATATAATGACGTATCCTGAGATAATTCCGACATTAACTACCGTTACAGAACTTAACTGGAGATTAACGGAAATTAACCAGGGATTAAGATATATATTTATATCTAAAACTAATGATGAATTAATGATAAATTTTGTCAATTTATATTAAATATTTTTGGATAAACGATAGGCGTTATTTAATATAAGATTTTTCTTATGTGCGGTGTTGAGTTCCGCTACTCAATCCGAAAAAAAAATTCGGTTAGGACGTCGTGTGTAATATAACAATTGTAAAAATATTTTAAATAATGTATAGAAATATGTATATAGCGTAAGCCTGAATAAAACCTAAACGCCACGTCGATTTCATATTTATATTTTTAAAATTAACTCCTAAAAATAGGTAAGTGCATCCTGCCCTGGTATCAAAGCGGCGTTGAATTTCGCCACTAAATACTCATTGCCTCGAAACTGCAGCGGTTGAGGTTCAGTTGAGATCAGAATATCCTACTAATAACACAAGGTTCCCTCTGCCCTACCCTGCTATACCCGAGATACAGCGAAGCCAAAAAAAAGTATATCTCATAAAATAATGGTAACCCTACATAAGAGTATAATATCAGCACGAAACTCGTTTGACCGCAATTCGACATGTGAATCCTTGTTCGGGGAATTTTCCCTCAACCAGCGGGCAAGCCCACGGGCCTTTGTTAGTCATACTTAAAGTGTTAGTGTAACCAATTTTTGTATGGTGAAATAAAAAATAAGTTTTAAATTTTGCCATCGTAACAGTCGTGGTTCAGATTCACAAGCGTTTGACTATAATGAAGGCAGATTGTGGGTTCGATTCTCATTTGAGGTAATGAAATATTATCAAAAGTCGTCACTCAACCCGCAATGTAAATAAATAAATTGTAACGTCTGTGGAGAGCAAAGTGTTTCTCTTTCTTACCCTAACCTTAAGCGGGATGCAGCGTGAAGCTATAAAATCCCATATATTGGTGAACGGAAGCATTCATAAAATTATTTTTAATAATATTTCTCGTAAAGAAAATATAAAAAATATATATGCCAGAGGAAAGAAATCATCTCGTCCTCATTTAAATCTTTTAAGTGTTGGTTTTAAAAATAAATAAGGAAGCTCTTACAAAAGTGTGTGTTTCAAAGTTGATTCCTTTTATAGATTTAAAACATCTTGATTAGTCGATGGTACTTCAATTTAAAGAAGTCTCTTTAAAAATAAATAAAATCAAGTATTGAAGTATGTAGTGGCGGCACAAACGTGTGACTGTAGCCGCGCCAGGTTCTGGGTTCGATCCGTACTCGAGGTAATGAAATATTTTATATTTTTATTTCCTTGCTCCGGAAAAGAGGCAAAACGCGGCGTTAAGTTTAGCGGAGTGTTAGTACTAGGCTCTCTCTGTCTGCCCTATAACATGCGGGATACAGAGTGAAGCCAAAAAAAAGGGATTTTTAGCCCATGCAATAATATAAAAAAAATGCTTAATAAATAGCATTATCTACAAAAATGAATTTTGACTAAATTTTGATCTGAATAAAGTGGTACTTATTTTTAACAAATTTATTAACCATTTTTTTATTATTCATTTTATTCCAACGAGTGGGAATCGAACCCACCGTCCTTTACAGTCGCGAGCTCGTGCCCCCCGACGGCTGGCCTCATAATAAATAAAATCAAATAAAAAAAAATCAGCTTCACTCTGTATCCCGCACACAGCAGGGTAGGCAGAGGGAACCTAGTATTAAGGCATTCCGTTCCCCACTTTTCACCGAGTTCTGGAGGCATTGCGTGTTGAGTGGCAGAACTCAACGCCGCGCTTTGCCTCGACACCAGAGCAAAGAAATGAAAACATAAATGTAAATAAATATTTCATTTACTCGTGTGGGGATCGAACCAACAACCAGTCGAATTTACAGTAACACTTCATGCCCCTGCGCCACGCCTGGCCTCATAATAAGATAATCATTATTATTATATAAAATTATTAATAATTAATAATAAGCAATAAATCGTCTAACAATTAATCAAATGTATGCAAATCAAAATATATTTGTTACATAAAACGATCATTGACCGTAATTGTGATATTTATACGTGTCTATTTATATAGCGCGTTGAGTACTTTAGCGTACTGGATGTCTAATTAAAGATATATCTCAGGAACTCTTGAATGATTTGTGAACTTAAAATTTTATATTGTATTAGATGGACAGCGTTTGGATGGAAATGCGATGGTAGTGGGTTCGATTTCCACTTCCCTCTGTCTAAATATAATATTTATTGGACATTTATTAGGCAAGTTTAAATTATATAGTAATTATAAGACATTTGAAATTTTCATATTAAAACTATAACAAAAAAAAACTAAAAAACAGAATTAAATAAATATTTAAGGGCGTTCCTATATGATAAATGTGACCTTATGGCCTTTTTATAGATATTGATACGGAACCGTTAGTATATGAATCCGACTCCCACTTAACCACTTTTTTATATAATACAAGAACGGCCGAGTAACACAAAGCACGAAAAGTAAGGTCACCTAGTGTTTTTGAGAGTTATCGCTATCTCCAATATGAGAGTAATGCAATGGCCTACGACCATATTTTTTTTATAGTAAAATAGTGTAAACAAAGTCAAAATGAAATATTTTTTTTCCAAAATAAAAAGTTCCAGGCTTAATTTTTATTCGTCAAAAAATTTAACCACCACTTCACTAAAGTTACTGCAAGACCAGAGAAAGTAGAAACTCAATGGAACTTTTTTAAAATTGATTGTTTCCAGTTTCAACAACAACAAGAATAATTTTGAAATAGACAGTAGCGAAGAAACTTAATATGACTGACAGAGGTCGCAGGATCGATTTTTTTTTATAAAAAAAATGTTTTTAATTTTTACATTTAAAGATTAGTTAGACAAATGTATATAACAAGTTGTGAAAGTTATGTATGGCATATTTGATACAATGCAAATGCGCAATGATTTTTCAATTTTGATCAGTAGCTCCTGAGTTAAGCGCTATCAGCCAAACATACTGTTCAGTTTTGTAATATTAGTATAGATAAATAAAATCAAACAGAAGAAAGTAACTCTTTTAACCAACTGTTGATTTCTTTTTGTAAAAAAGAAAAATAGTGTACTTAATTATTTTTCTTTTTTACAAAAAGAAATCAAATTACAAATTATTATTTTTTGTAATTTTTGATATCAATGTTAAAGAATTTCAAGACTGTAAGTGCATATCATACTGTACTCTTCAAAAATATAAAAAAAAATAATTATTAAATAAAAAAAAAATTAAATAAGCAATAAGCTGTTGTCTTTACTTCGACATATATAAAAAAATAATAATATTATGCTCACCTCAAACAAAACATGAATGTATCAGTCCTTGTAAATCAACAAAAAAACACTTTTTACACAAAACACGAGATTTTCCATTTTTTTATAATTAAAATTCACCACATTTTGTAATATATTCTATACTGCTATTATTAATAACTAATCATATATATCTCTATATTTATAAATATAGTATAATGTATTTTTATATATATATCTATATATTTCAGAAGTGTGAGCGACGCGCGCGCATTGCGAGGACGACGGAGGCTGACTTGGGACCCGCATTTGAGATGACTTAAAGATCGACGCCCGTATTTTAGAGATGCACTTTTTGATATCGAATTTTCCGATACGTATCTTTTAGTGATGTGCAAAAGTGCGTTGGATTTAACGATACGAAATAAACATTATTTTATCGTATACATAGAGTTGTATATATAGTATATGAGAAAAAAATATATCTTAGATATAAATATAATGAGGCCAGTCATGGCGCAGAGGCATAAAGTGTGACTGTGAAATCGACTGGTTGTGGGTTCGATCCCCACTCGAGGCAATGAAATATTTATTTACATTTATATTTTCATTCTTCGCTCTGGTGTCGAGGTAAAGCGCGGCGTTGAGTTTCGCCACTCAACACGCATTGCCCTAATTTTGTGGAAAGTGGGGAACGGAGGTCTTAACACTTTCCCAGGTTTAACAGGTTCCCTCTGCCTACTCTGCTGTGTGTGGGATACACCGTGAAGCATATAAAAAAATATTCCGTATCTTTTATGATAAAGAAATTCGACCCACGTGTGATTTAATAACATTTTATAAGACAACTAAGTTGAAAAACAGAAAAAATATGTATATTAAAAATAAATATAATAAACAGATTAAAATAGTGTAATTGATAACTAAGAGTTCTACGTTCATAGTCGGCCTTGGTAGTAGAATTACTGAATTTACTATGCATTTTTACTAAATAATATCATAACACTGCACTGACTTTTTAATTATCAGGTCACCTAAAATCAAATCAGCTTCACGTTGTATCCCGCTCAAAGAAAGGTAGACAGAGATAACTTAATGTTAAGACACCTTTCGCCGCACTACTACACCACTTTCCGCCGATTTTTTCGAGGCATTGCGTGTTAAGTGGCGGAAGTGAATGACGGGCTTTTACCGTGGTAAAAACAGTTTATTCCCCTGAGTGAGATCAGTTTGAGATCAACTAAATGTATATAATTTATTCCTCCAAATGGGAATCGAACTTACAACGTCACGATTTAAATCAAACTCTGTGCCACTGCGCCACGATAGACCAAATTATTAACAGCATGAATTAAATCATATATAACACTAAAGAAAATTTTAAATTAACAACTAAAATCGCTCTTTTAAATATAATATCCAAAAATGTTAAATTAATTAGGTTTTATTTATTTAGGACTAGGAAACCAGTCGGTATTTAATTTGCTTTAATATAATCTTAGCAGAAAAGGAGTAACAAGTTTCATTATATTATATGAAGAATAATTCTTCATTGTCGTCAAATGGTTGTGGGTTCAAATTCTATTTAAAAAACTTTTATTTCAAAGAATATGTATAGTCGCAGTGGCACAGCGTCGATTCGCGCTAAAGGTAAAAAAAAATCCTCTCGAGTAACGAGGCAAAGCGCGGTGTTGAGTTCCGCCACTCAGCATGCAATGTTTCGAGAATAGGATTCGAACCTACAACCGTCGCGTTTACAGTCATAATTTTTTTGCCGCTGCGCAACGACAGGTACATTATTAATTTACAATTTAAAATTTTTTTTACAGTTTTAAAGTTTGAATTTTGTAAAAAAAGATAAAATAATTCTGAAGAATATTTTTTATAAAAAAGAAAGCAATGAAATAACATAAACAGCATTGGTTATCATATTAAATCGATATTATCACATCACTATTGTGCGTACGTGCAAATTCGCACGTAAATGATCTATAAACGCACAATGAAACACATCACTATTAATAAACGCCTATTCTATAACAATGTTCTTAGTGAAGTTATTTTCACTCAAGTCTTTTACTTTGAGGCCAGTCGTGGTAGACGGGCACAAGTGTGTGACTGTAAAAGCAACAGGTAGTGGGTTCGACTCTCACTTGAGGAAATGAAATAATTAATATTTTCCTCGCTCTAGTAACGAGGCAAAGAGTGGCGTTGAGTATCGCTCATTTCACAGTGTCCTTAGAATTCAGTCGAAAAGGGAAAACGTAAATTTCTTAATGGGAACGGCGTGTATTAACAATGGGCTCCCTCTGTCTGTCCATGCCATGTGTGACATTCAAAGCGATGCTATAAAAAAATATTTCACTTCTCGCAAAGATAACCTATTGTTAGGACACTCCGTTCTTGACTTCTTTAATCTTCGTGAGTGATTTTAAGAACATTCAGTTTTACGGTAATCTAACGCCACATATTATTACTAGATTGAAACTTAGCCAAACGACAAAAGGGCATGATAATATTAATGAACAACATAATGATAAATATTATAATAACAATATCATATTCCTACAGAAATAAAGTTTTTTTATTTAAATAATAAGTTTAAAAATAGCACCAAAACTCGTCAAAGGCGTCACTTGTGTCAAGTAATCTGTTAATACAATTGTATACAATAAAAATGTCAATTCGTTTGTTTACTAAGTTCACTATGTCATGGCGGCTTGCTTTATTGTATAGTTTCTTTATATAATTATTAATAATTAATAATCACACATTTATTAATAAATTAAATGTGTTTTTTAATCTATTAATATTGTTTCATAAATTAAATACTTAATTTTAGTAATTTTTACTAGCTACAACCCGTCGCTGTTAAGGCAGACAAAGCACGTTACTATCAACGCAAACAGCTGACGATAGTGAACTGGATTCCCACTCAAAGGTAATAAAAATAAATATTTCCATTTCCTTACTATGGAAACAAAACAAAAGGGGCGGAGGTCAACGCCACATGCGTTGACCTCCGCCCCTCAACACACAACGTCTTGTAAATTGACCGGAAAGCGAGAAAATGAGTGTCCTAACACTAGGTTCCCTCTGCTTACCCTACTATATGCGGGATACAACGTGAACCTAAAGATAGTACTCAACTCTATAACATTGCAATAAGATATGAGAAAGCTTTCTATTATTTATATTACAAGTCGACTCTATGACGTTGAAATAAAGTTTATTTTCCTTTGTTCGAAGGAGATATTCGATTGTTAATTGTTCATTGAATGATGAAAGAAATGAAATTGGAAACTCCAAATGAAATTAGACTTTATTATTTAAATATCAAGATTGAATCTTATGTAAATAGTTAGTTTCTTGGTAACAAGTTGCTATCATTGTCTTTAAAAAGTAAGAAACACACGTGCGACTGTAAACGCGATAGGTTGTGGGTTCGATTCCACCTGGGGAATGAATTTAAAATTTTCATTTACCTCGCTCTAGTAACGCAGCGTTTAATTCCACCAGGGAATCAACTCGAATCCGAAAAATAAATAGAAAGTAGAATAAAGGTGTCTTATTGGAAACGGAGTGTCTTAACACTAGGTTTATAAATTCCCTCTGCCTACACTGCCCAGTGCGGGATATACCATTTAATATATTGTATAATAAAAAACTAACTCGTTTAGGATTTGCAGAAACAATGGTTACGAAAAAAATATTAATAAACTTTGATTGCGTCTCCTGCAATATTTCAAAGAGTGCAATACACTCTGTATTCTATACATAGCAGGGTAGACGAAGACATCCTGGGAACCTAATCTTAAGAGACTCCGTTCCCATTAAAACAATTCCCTTCCCCTCATTTATAATTATTTTTTATAAGTTTTCCATAATAAAAAAATATTATTTTTTCCCAAATTAAATAACACTTTAAAAATAAAGCAAAACATTACTAAGTACTTTTTTCTAAGCTTTCTACCAGATTCACTGCATCTTCTTACAAATTAGAGGTTGCCTCGTTCCTAGAGGGTCTGGAGGAGGAGGAGGATGGGGAGGAGGGGGGGAGCAGTAATTTAATCTTCTAAGTGCAGTTAATGCGAGAATATAATTGTTAAGTCAGATCTGAATTGAACTTTTGCATTGTTTGTTTTTTTTAATGTTTAATTTGTATGTAGGAAACATTAATTTACTTCTTTTGAAGCAGTTCTTTATTCTTTTAGATTTTGTTTCATTATCTTTTATTTATTATTTAAGTTAGAAAACGTTATTATAAGAAGTGGTAATATCCCTCGAATAATTTCCGAGTTTAGTCATAGAAAATTCAAATTCTGAAGGCACTGCTTGTTGAGTTGCGGTACTCAATGCCATGCTCTGTCTCAATACTAGAGTGAAAAATCGAAAATATTAAATATTTCTATTCTTCGAGCGGTAATCAAACCCACTACCCACTGTCGCGTTTACAAACGCATACTTGTGCCTCTTTACCACGCCTGGCCTCTAGGTTCTGGTTTTTATAAGAATAATTTAAGTTAAAACAGCAGAAAATATTACTGAATTCTTTAACGTGTTTTAAAGTGTTATTCCATACTTAGGAAAGAAAAATACTTATTAAAGAAACGTATAAAAAGCACGAGTCCCTAGAGGCGCGGGTTCAGTCTAAAATCCCACTTTTTTTATTAAATAAACATTACTGACTTTGTTGTTATCTACAATTTCTGAAATTTCTTTATACATATGTCTATAACAGTAAAATTAATTATAAATTATATAGATAGAAACTAACTTAATCTCCATATTGTGTATATAACACAGTGTAAGATCAAAACTAACGGGAAATAAGGACATGTTTATTTTGACGAAGAATCAATATAGAGAAATAAATATATATCGGCTCTACGATTGTTTGTTGAGTGGCGGAACTTAACGCCGCGTACTCGCCACATAGCAGCAGGTTAGGTTAATTTATAACTATGACAAACCCTTCTTATTAAGACACTTCACTTCTCCACTTTCCGCTGAATACTGGAGGTATTGTGTGTTGAGTGGCGAAACTCAACGTCGCGCTTTACCTCGTTACCAGAGCAAGGAAATGAAAATATAAATTTATATAACATTTACTCGAGTGGGAATCGAACCCACAACTTATCGTATTTATAGTCGCACGCTTATGCTTTGCGACAAACATTTACAATTTTTATAATAACATTTTCTAAGTGTAGTAGTATTGGAAAAAACATCAAAAATCTATATAGAAGAAAGAACTGGTCAAAAATAAGAACGAATTTTTTTCTTACGTATTTACATCTGAGGAATTAAGGGTCCTCATGCTTAAGTATGCACAAACGTGAAACAAATTGATTGATCGTTTATAAAAGCTGCTTATAAAAGGCATATTTTATGAGGATTTCTAGATTAATGTTACTTAATTTTGTTATTGGGTAAATTAAAATAAATTTAATCAAATCAAATCAGCTTCACGCTGCATACCGCACACAGCAGGATAGGCAGAGGGAATCTAGTGTTAAAACACACTCACTTTCCGCCCAGTTAAAGACAAAGAGTTTAAAACAAATATAATTATTTTTTCAAGGAAATATCCTTATAAATTTAAATTTTCGGATTTTTTCTCTGTATTTGTGTTGTACGTTATCACTGTGTGCTAAATTTTATAGGCGGCAAAATCGATGTGTTGCTGCAAAATGCTCATATCTTTTGATTAACATAATCTTAAGGGATTAGTGCGGGGTTAAGTTCCGCCACTTAACACGCAATACGTCCAGAGCTCGGCAAAAAATGGAAAGTGTGCGGGATACAGTGTGAAGAAGGGTTTGATGCTTATACGCGACCTCAAAATATATGTATATGTCACCGGACAAACCCGATTTTAGGACAAACTAGTTTGGACTAGGATGTTCTAGTTTTTCCTGACCACACTAGGATAAACTAGTTTGGCCTAATTGATTACAGGCTGAACTAGTTTGGCCTAATAGCGTTAGGATAAACTAGTTCAGCCTGGTAGAACTGTTAGGTTAGGTTAGGTTAGGTTTTTTTTTTTTTTAA
>JAATLQ010036913.1:5996-18033 GCA_013421005.1 Heliconius erato x Heliconius himera | reverse complement strand
GTTAGTTAACGTCATCTGCCAGTCCTTGAGCCCTACATAACCCGCTCGAGTCCCCACTCGGGCTGGTATCCGTAAAGGGATTTCCTCACGAAAAAAATAAAAAAGGTTAGTTAACGTCATGTAACAATAAGTAATCAATAAACTCGTTTAGTTTTGTTCCGCAGAATATCGAAATGTGAATATTTCATTACCCTTAAACAACCCGGCAAAACTAGTTTATCCGTACGCTACCCGGCCAAACTAATTCGGCCTAACAGTTCTACCAGGCTGAACTAGTTTATCCTAAGGCTATTAGGCCAAACTAGTTCAGCCTGTAATCAATAAGGCCAAACTAGTTTATCCTAGTGTGGTCAGGAAAAACTAGATCATCCTAGTCCAAACTAGTTTGTCCTAAAATCGGGTTTGTCCGGTAACATATATAAGAAGAAGTCTGGACAGACGAACAGACGGACAAAAAGTGCTTCTATAATTGAAAGTTATAATTACAATTCAATTCAAATAATTCGAATCTAAAATATATTTAGAGGCCAGACGTGGCGTAGCGGCACAAAGTGTGACTGTAAAACCGACTGGTTGTTGGGTTCGATCCCCACTCGAGGAGATGAAATATTTACTTAAATTTATATTTCCATTTCTTCGCTCTGATGTCGAGGCAAAGCGAGTTTTTGAATTCTGCCACTCAACACGTAATTCCTCCAGAATTCGGCAGAAAGTGGGGAATGGAGTGTCTTAACACTAGGTTCCCTTTGCCTACCCTGCTGTGTGCGGGATAAACAGCGTGAAGCTGATTTAATTTTTATTTAATTTTAAAATATATTTATTTAGGAACTAATCTTACAAGCTTTGACGTCAAATGAGCAATTTGTATTATAATTTGTTGCCAAAAAGTGGAACGTTACAATTACTTCTATAATAATATTTTAATATGAAATGAGATTTTTCTTGTCTTCTATATAATTAGAAAAGTTAAGCTGAGTTAAGAATAGGGGCAAATTTTCTAGAAAGTTCACACAAAATTATGAATAAATAATGTTTTATGTGATGGTGCAGTAAAACAGCGTTCAGTTACGGGTTTAATCTCCACTCGGAGAAAAAAAACAAAAACATGTGTTTTTTTTATTTACATATTAAATATGTTTGGTTTCCTCTGGTGAACAAAGTGCGGTGTTCAGTACCGTGAACCTAACTTGGCCATATCTCAAATAAGAGGCGAAAAGTAGGAAACGAGGTATTTTAAAACTGAGGTCCCTCCTTCTATGTTATGTGAAGCTACTATATTAAACCCTATTATTTCTTAGTTTATTTAGCATTATATTCGATTAAACTAAAATATTATTCAAAATTTTATTAATTGTTATAGAAATATTCTATATTGTTGAAAGTATGTTATCAAATTAAATAATAAACGCAATTCAGACAATTCTTTAACCTAAGAGGAGAGATGTTATTATTTTTTAAATATTCACATATATTTTGTAATACGGAATGAAAATATGAAATGTGTTAAAACGAGCATCGAAGTCATTACTTCCACCACAAGAATCACACACAAAAGTACAAGGAAATTAGAAATAACATAATCAAATAATAATCAGCTTCACGCTGTATCTCGCACACTGCAGGATAAGCAGAGGGAACGTAGTGTTAAGACACTCCGTTCCCCACTTTCTGCCGAATTCTGAAGACATTGCGTGTTAAGTGGCAGAACTCAACGCCGCCTTATCCTCGACACCAGAGCGAAGAAATGGAAATATAAATTTAAGTAAATATTTCATCTCCTCGAGTGGGGATCGAACCCACAAGCAGTCGGTTTTACAGTCACACTTTGTGCCGCTGCGCCACGACTGGCCCCAAAATAACATAAACAAAAATATAAACAAACTTCTTTGTTTTAGGATCATAATGAGAAGATATTTCGACAATATCCTGACTTAAATCGACTCTATAAATAAGGTACTCGGGTATTCCTCTAGTAAATAGCTCCTGACCTCCCGTTTGATGTGTTTGTTTAACTATTACATTAGCTGGATGTATGGAGGTAATCTCGAAGTTTTCTTGTCTTTCTAGTAATATTAAGACGAATTGATGGTGTGTATCGATGGGAATAGTAATATATTTTTAGATACGTAGTTCAAAAGTTCAACATTTTTATTATTGATTTTTAGGTGTTGTTCAGTTTAGTTTGGTTGCTAGTCGTTATTGAGTAACTAGTAGAATGCGTAAAAAAATTACCTAGTTGAAATTTTTCCTAGTAAAAAGCAGGGTAGGTAGAGGAAACCTGGGAATCTAGTGTTAAGACACTCCGTTCCACATTATGACACTTCCGTTCTCCACTTTCCGCAGAATTTTTGAGGCGTTTCGTACATAAAACGAAACGTACCGCTCTACAGAGCGGCAGAATACAACGCCGCGCTTTCCTTATTTACCAGAGCAAAAAAAATGAAAATATTAAACATTTCGTTCCACCGAGTAAGAATCGAACCCACTCCCAACCGTCGTGTTAACAGTCGCACGCTTCCACCTGCGCCACGACAGTAAACGTATAAAAGGTTTTTCTGTATTCTCCATTAAGTTACATGTACGTACTTTATTGTGAAAAATCTTCGCAAATTTTCATATTATTATTTTGTCTTATCGAAGAATCATTTTAGGAGCTTTTAACGCCTGTAAAGTGACGACGTGGAAATATTATTAAAGTTTGGTTTAGCTTCACGCTGTATCCCGTAAATAGTAATGAATTATGAATTAACTCCATTTTCTCGCAACTAGTAACAAATCCGCCAGTTAACACTCAATGGTACGTGGGAATCGGATAATATTAACACTTGGTTCCTTTTGCCTACTATTTGTGGTTATACAGCGTGAAGCTAAAAAAATATTGTTTCAATTTAAGTGTATTGCTAGGTAGCACGGTAATAAAAACAAAGGGAACCTTGGAACCAAGTGTTTAGACACTTCCATTAAAAGTCCTCATTTTCCGCCGAATTCTGGTGGCATTGCGTGTTGAAAACAATGACATGCTTGTGCCCTTGGGCCACGACATCCCCCAATATATTGAGAAATTTAAATCATAATTTTTAAATAAGTCGGTTGAGCATAAATAAAAAAAAGATTCAGCTTCACGCTATATCTTGCACACAGAAGGGCATGCAGATGGAACTTAGTTAATACGATTCGTTCCCCACTTTCCGCACCAGAGATTTCTTCGAATTGAAAATATAAGTTTAAATAAATATTTCATTTCCCCGAGTGGGGATCGAACTCACAACCAATGGCAGTTACAGTCATACCTTGTGCCTCTGCGCCACGACTGACCTTTACTACTAAATACTATACTAGGACTAATAAATAATTAGGAAAAATTTCATATTCCCAACCACGAGCAGGCCTTCCAAAAACTAAGTTTAGTCCATTTTAATACGTATGCAGTTTGTTAGCACTCATAAATTACTGTGGAATACGTGACTCGAATGAGATAAAACTAAATTATTTCTTTTTTGATGAACGATGTGACTTTTTGATTTTTTTTTAAATATATCGATATTGTCATATAATGAAAAAAATATATAATTTAATACTGTATAAGAAAAAAAAAAGTTGTTTTTTAATTGTATATGGAAATCGATATTTTACTTAGTAATATCGATATGTTTTCATAAAATTATAGTAATGGTAACGGTTACTTCCCTGCTTTCTATGTACGAAAGCAGCACTCTAACCATGGTAAACACATATTCTAAGGATCTTTGCTCTTTTACTAATTATATGCTGAAAAAATATTAATTTATAAGTATTACAAAGAACTTACTTACTTACAAAATTTTTATATCTTATCTAGCGGTGTCGTAAATGCTGCTATTTTGAAAAAAAATCTTTAACCTTATTTGACATGTCATGCCATACAAAAAAACGTTTCGGTTCCTAAAATGTCAGGAAGATAAAAATGAATAAAGCTTTACAGTTTTTACGGCGTAGCTGGGTAGGCAGAGGGAAACTAGTGTCAAGACCCTCCGTTTCCCATCTTCTGCAGAATGCTCGAGATATCGAGTATTAAATAGTTCTCCTATCGAACCCACAACTATCGTCAGCACTCAGACGCCATGACGGCTTCTATCATTCTATGCATATAGACATCAATAGTAAGTAAAAATTAAGGGACGTCACGCTGTAGCTCGCACACAACAGGAGAGGCAGAGGGAACGTAATGCTAAAACACTCCGTTTCCGATTTTCCGCCGAATTCTAGAGGCATTGCATGTTGAATAGCAGAACTCAACGCCGCGCTTTTGCCTCCACACCAGAGCAAAATAAATGGAAATATTAAATATTTTATTTCCTCGAGTGAAAATCAAACCACAACCTATCGCGTCTACACTCACAAGGGGTCTTTAATACAAAATATTCTATCTCGTTGCAGTACCTACACCTAGTGTTAAGTTACTCCGTTCCCCACTTTCCGCTAAGTTCTGGAGACATTGCGTGTTAAGTGGCGAAACTCAACGCCGCGCTGAGCCTCGACACCAGAGCGAAGAAAATGAAAATATAAATGTAAATAAATATTTCATCGCCTCGAGTGGGGATGGAACCCACAACCAATCGATTTTACAGTCAAACTCTATGCCACTGCGCTACGGCTGGCCTCTATAATCTACACTCTAGTTTACAAATAAACTCACATAGATTTCCTGAAATATGAACGAGGTAATTTGGTCGAGATAATAGCGTGAAATTGAGTATTACGATGACATTATAGCCTGGTTTACTACCCTTACATATGCCGGTTTAAATGAAATATTATAGCCCTTCCGTTTGAAATTATATGGTTTAATTATTAGGATATTTTTGGGAACCTAGGAACCCAGTGTTAGGATACTTTCGTCCCCAACTTTCCGCCTAATTCTCCACGAATGGCGTGTTGAGGTGCGGAATTCGACGCCGCGCTTTGCCTTTTTATCAGAACGAAGAAATTAAAATATTAACACGTGATCATTCATTTCTCCAAGTCGAAATCGAACCCACAACTGTCGCGTTTATAGTTGCACGCTTTTGCCACTGCGCCACGACGGCCCTAATTTATAATATGAATTTAGCATTATTTAAAATAAATTAATAAGAAAATAATTTTAAAATTGTAACATAATTCAAAAATAGCATAAAAACAAATTTAAACTATGAGCCTTGTAGAGACAAAGTTAAAGTTAAAAAACTAGTGCGGGACGCTAGTTTCATAGAAAAAAGTCACGTACATACATACAATCAGTCACGTATAGAGTAAGAATACGGACACCTGTTGTTGCTTTATTGTTATAAATAGTTCGCGTTCAATATAAGCCATATTGAATTAAAATTAAAATGTATATAGATATATATATGTATATATTTACTTTACGCTGTATCCTGTTTATAGAGAAAGCCTAATATTAACGCGAAAGTCTTGTAAAATTTCCCACTCGAGAAAATGAAGTAATTATTTTCATTTTCTAAACTCTAGTGTCGAGGCAAAGCGCGGCGTTGAGTTCCGCCACTCAATACGCAATACCTCTAGAATTCGGCGGAAAATGGGGAGCGGAGTGTCTTTACACAATTTATTAAAATTTATATTTAAATGAATGAATTAATGTTGAGTTCGACTAAATACATAATAAAACATGCGAGATACAGCGTGAAGCTGAAAAGACAAATTAAGAAACCAAAAACAAGAAAACTCACTAAAACTATAATATAATATATACTATAAAAGAATTTATTTATTACTGAAAGGCATCAATCTCATTGCAACTCTACATTAATAACAATATCGTCAACAGGTGTTTATTTACACGCTGTCACGTGCTTTCGAATATTTTATATCTTTTCTTATATTTGGATTGGATTTTTTAGATTTATTTTATTAATATAATTTAGCTCCACGTTATATCCCCCAAATGGGTAGGCAGAGGGAACCTAATATTAAGTATGGAAGGCAACTTTGTTTTGTACTATGTAAAAATAAGTAATAGACTGTCGTATATATATTATGATATAATGAAAATGTCTTAATAAGAACGCAGTGTCTTAGCACTAGTTTCCAAAGTTCCTTCTGACAATATTGCTATATGCGGGATACAGCGTGAAGCTTAAAAAAATGTTATGTACAATTAACATATTGCCCCTTTAAAAAGTAATCTATTTAAGAGGGCACTGAGGGCCCAACTGAAATCACTCTTGACCGCCTGAGTTATCACGGAAATGTAATTTAATTATGTGAATTTTTTATTTAACCTATACTATATATGTTTGAGAATTTTATTGTGACTGTACATTTATTTTTATTTTCACGCTGTATCCCGCATAAAGCAGGGAGATAGAGGAAACGTAATGCACACCGTTTCTAACGTTTTTCCAATTTTTGTGCTAACTAACTACTGCTTCAATATATATTTCAAAAAAATCTAATCAGCTTCACGCTGTATCCCGCACACAGCAGGGTAGGTAAAAAGTGTTAACCTAATGTTAAGACACTCCGTTCGCCACTAAGTAAAAGTACTTTCATTACATATTTTTTATGAAAATAAAATTATAGACATTTAAAATATTAACACAATATTTTGTAGGAGTTCACGATCACGAGTGCGTGATTATGTACGTATAATTTTATATTTTATAACATAGATACTTAGCTAAAGCTCGACCTACTAAATGCATGTTAAAAGATCCTTTTTGATATTATAATAAATTTTTTAATAATATCCTTAGCTTTTTAAGCTTAAGTTTAACCCTAAATAATTACATCATTCTGGTCAAGAGAATCTTTCAAAATTTACGTCCATTAATGAGAAAAGTTTAACATTGTCAAAGAGGGAAAGAGGGGCAAATTGCCATTATGCAGATGGAGTAGAGAAGCTTGTTGTAATTCGTCAGAAGATGGTTTTGGAAGTCGGACAGACATTTTTTATTTAAATGCTAATCTCTTTAGCTGATGTTTAGCGCCGCGTTTGGCCCGAGGACTAACTTATGAAATGCCGCAATTTGCATCTCAAACGGTTTCTACTATTACCTGCAACCAGACCCAAATTGTTACGGGTTTCTTTTTTTCTTTTTGGTCTTTTTATAAGTTAATAAAAGCCAAGGTTGCTTTTTTACACACGTTCATACAGAAAATAAAATGTTGCGTAATATAAGTAAGTAATGAGAATATTCTTTACCATAATATTTTTCACAATTTTCTTCCACGCTCCATATTATGTAAAGGTGTAGGTGTTTTTGTAATTCCACTCGCCTACACTGCATATTTTTCTTATTTTGTACTAAAATAAATGAAACACAGGCCCCTATGTTCCGCTAAATATATCTTTGTTTGCACCAAAAACTTCACACAAAACAAATGAAAAAAAATATAATAAATTTAAATTAAATGAATTTAAAAAACAATTATGAAAAGATACTCTTCTTTAATGTTCTACGATGCACATTGCAAACTTGAAAAAATTGATTAAAAATGCGCGCGAAACACAAAAAGTGACATCTGACACTTGACAGTTGACATGCCGCCATGATGGATAGTGACCGCGTCCATTATGCCGCGACACGATCGCGTTCAGCCTTGTTAATTATAACTGCTAATTACTCGGTCAAATAAATATGTAAATAGCTTCGCTATGCGCTACAAACGGGTTGAAATATTAGTGGAAATGATAAATTTGTATCATTTTGTACTTATCTAATTATTATTTTGGTGAAAACATTAATTTTGTTTGAGGCCAGTCGTGGCGCAGCGGCACAAAGTGTGACTGTAAATCGACTGGTTGTGGGTTCAATTCCCACTCGAGGAGATGAAATATTTACTTACATTTATATTTCCATTTCTTCGCTCTGGTGTCGAGGCAAAGCGCGGCGTTGAGTTCTGCCACTTGGCAATGCAATTCGGCAGAAGGTGGAGAACGGAGTGTCTTAACACAAGGTTTCCTCTGCCTCGCCTGCTGTTTGCGGGATACAATGTGAAGCTGATTTTTTTTTTATTGGATACGGAATATTTTATTTTATATGTCGATGTTTTCACGTTATCTGATGTCTGTAATATAATTATTTTTTTCCTATTCTTCGCTCTGATGTCGACAGCGTAGAGTTCTGCCACTCAACACGCAATGCCTCCAGAATTCGAGCGAAAGTGAGGAACGGAGTGTCTTAACATTAGCTTCCACCTATCCTGCTGTGTGCGGGATACAGGGTGAAGTTGTAAATTCACTATTTACAACTTCACCCTGGACTATGGCAGGATTATTACTTGCAGCTATCCATATAATAATTAAATTATCGCCTACGTGGCATGTAACACGTCACGACAACTATAAGTGTTTGTAAATTCAATTTACAGATAATACTATCAAAGGAGGTCATCGTGGTGCAGCAGAACAGTGTCTGACTTTATGGACATGGTTGTGAGTTTAATATGTACTTGGCGTAATGATGGTACCTAATTATTTTGATTCATTTTCATGGGCTCCGCCACTCTACACACAATTGAAAAAATGAATGAATGGTGGTTTAGCGGAGTGTTTTAACACTAGGTTCTCTCCGTTTAGGGTCTGTAAAAGCGTAACGCTTTTTTATAATATTTAAAAACAGTCTTATATTAAAGATTACAAAAGAATATACGAAATTATTATAAAAATATACTGTACAGAGTAAGAAATCAATCTTGGAAAGAATATCCACGGGGATCTCTGTATAAATAGTGATTATTCTGTACCAATAACTGATATTGCACAGAGCGAGACCCATGAGATTTTTTTTTAAATTAAAAATGAAATGTGTTATAAAACCTTAGGTAGTATCAAAATTTAGCTTAACGCCTTTACTGAGTGAAAATAGTGTTAAGACACTCTTCTTTTTGCCCTATTTTCGAGACATTACGTATTCAGGGACGGCGATACTCAACGCCGCACTTTGTCTAACAGAGCGTAAAAAATAAATGATTTCATCGAGTATAGAAAAGAAACATAAGATTTCTCGCTTATACTTATGTCGCTTATACAGTCCACTATTGGTGGATTTATATGTATTATATATTACAAAAAACAAATAGTTTTTCTAATCTACCTTACTCACATATGAACTGGTTTCGGCATTTTTAAAATAATTTTATCTATGAGAGGTATAAATATAAATTGATGTGATAATGACAAATCGGAGAAATATATTTTGAATTCACCACCAGTCGTGGCGCAGGGGCACAAAGTGTGATTATTTATTTATTTATAAGGTCCACCAACAGAATACACACAGTACATGAATATAAAATAATAATAAAAAAATACATTGCTAAGTGTTATTCCCTTTACAGGTAGACACAACATGCGCCAATAGCATACTTTTTTGTTAATTTACATTTTTCTTAATATCTTTAAAATAACTTTTAAACAAAATTTATTATTACATGAGAAAGAGAAAAAAAAACAAACTAATGGGATTTAACAACACATAAAAGCTATATATATAAATACAAAACGACAAACATTATAACTAAACAACAAATTTACGGAACGAGATAATGGAAAATAAAATAACAATATAATAATAAAAAGCAAGAGACAAACCGACTGGTTGTGGATTCGATCCCCACTCGAGAAAATTAAATATTTATTTAAATTTATATTTCCATTTCTTCGCTCTGGTGTCGAGGCAAAGCGCGGCGTTGACTTCCGCCACTCAACCCTCAATGCCTCCACAATTCGGCGGAAAGTGGGGAACGGAGTGTCTTAGCACTAGGTTGCCTTTGCCTACCCTGCTGTGTGCGGGATACAGGGTGAAGCTGAATTCACTACTATTATATATACTGCTAAAAGAATAATTTCGGGTGCTTATAATAAGAATTAATTGTGTGTTAAATTTAAAGACAAAATTGTAGAGCGCGAAATTTTAATACTACAAAGAGAACGTATGTATATATTTAATTTATATTTTGCAAAAACATTTCAAAGCGAACAACTATTAAAATAATTAAGTTGAAAAATAGTCTATTTTTTTTATTAAAACTCATATGAAATCTTGTTATCTCGAATAGAAATCTTAACATTTTAGCAATAAGAGGCCGTCTACTCTTAAACTGACTTACAGACTCATACATATATCTATCATACACATGTCGCAATAGCGCGCAGTTTTTCAATTGTCAAAAAAATCTAAATCAAATCAGTGTCACGCTGTATCCCGCACACAGCAGGGTAGGCAGAGGGAACCTAGTCTTCTGAAGACATTGCGTGTTGAGTGGCAGAACTCAACGCCGCATATAAAATGAAATATAAAGTTAAGTATATATTTCATCTCCTCGAGTGGAGATCGAACCCACAACCAGTCGATTTTACAGTCACACTTTGTGCCGCTGCGCCAAGACTGGCCAAAAAAATATATATGAAATATTTATTTGTTATATTTGATGCTATTTTAATATCATTGTGATTACCTATTTGTATGTGTTTGTAAGTTCAGTTCTGTAAACGCGATGGTTGTAGATTCAATCCAACTTGAGAAAATTAAAGAATTAAATAATAAAGCCTTAAATATAACATGAGTTAATAAATGATAAAAAGCTAAATCATTAAATAATTGTCTCAATGTAGATAAAGCAATATTTTTTTTTAAGTCAAATTCATAATTAGCACAAACCCCAGCCATAAATATAGTTAATCCAGATAATAATAATATATTTTTTAAAAAATTATATCAACCAATAAATTATTAAACCGAATTAACAATTATTTGATTTTGACTTTGACTTTATTAACACGTTATATAAAGTCAAAGTCAAAATCAAATAATTTATAACACTTTTTGATATTTGATTTTGACTTTGACTTTATTAACACGTTATATAAAGCCAAAATCAAAATCAAATAATTTTAATCAAAATAAGAAGTTACATGCTTCATTTTTTGAACGTCAAATAATTTACCACCAGTTCACTAAAATTAGTGCCTCAGACCTGAGAAGAACCGGCGCAAGAAACGAGGCGGGACCAATTTTTTTTAAATCTTAACTTAAGTTATCTTAGCTTCACGCTTTATCCCTTGCGGGGTAAATTTTTTAAATCAATTATACAAAATGACATTTCACGTTACTGACAATGATACTTCTCTCTCTTATCTCTATATTGGTCTTTTGCTCTATGTTTAATACAACGTAAAACAAAAATAAGCGCTATGCTCTAATATTAGCTTGTTTACTATAAATATTTAAAATTAATTTATCTTATATAGATTAATTTAACAAATTCAACATGACGTGTTGACTGCGTCAGTTAAATAATAATAATAGTTAATTTTAGTGTTATAAATGATCAAAAACATTTACTAAATCGCCTCCAGGCATTCAATGAACAACCTCGTGTAGAAATCTCTATATATAATAAGACAGTAAAAATATTTTGTCTGTACATTTAGTAATTTTGACTGAAATGGATAGAGGGATACTTAAAAAGAATAATAGAAAGCAAAAAGTTTTTTTTTGAATTTCTTGTCTGTCTGTCTGTCTGTCGACATATTGTTGTCCGCATTTTTCTCTGAAACTACTGAACCGATTTACTTGAAAATTTCACCAATTGCTTTGTTTTAACTCACTTTAGGTTCTTAAGTTTGGTTCATCAAAATCGGTTCATTAAAAAAAAAGTTATCCTCATTTGAATGAACTCAAGGCATTAGCTTGCCAGCGAATGTTATATAGAAATCGCGCTGGTATGACCCTGGCTAAAGAATGACATTCGAAACGTCTTGATTATATGACTGTTGATAAAAATATATATTTTTAAAATATTGTATAATAGTGATTATACAATATTTTATACAATAAAGTAAACAAGGCCAGTCGTGGCGCAGCGGCAAGAAGTGTGACTGTAAAACCAGCTGGTTGTGGGTTCGATCCCCACTCGAGGAGATGAAATATTAACTTAAATTTATATTTCCATTTCTTCGTTCTGGTGGCGAGGTTAAGCGCGGCGTTGAGTTCTGCCACTCAACAAGCAATGCCTCCAGAATTCGGCAGAAAGTGGGGAACGGAGTGTCTTA